>JALPSE010000093.1:4573-29200 GCA_030558545.1 Bipolaris gigantea
GGGGTTGCCGGAACACTCTGACGCCTGAATCAGAATCCGGAGTGATAACCGCTACACTACAAAACCGATGGCATTCTGCACAGTCTATTCATTTATACATCCCTTTGCGATGTGAAGTGGTAGCGACGACGCGCTGCACATGCCCTCTTGTCCGGTACATGTGTGCGCGTGCGACGTGAAATAAGCGGTAGACTAGGATGCTTGTGCCATCTCTACGCAATCTTGTCCTATGGATCGAGGTGCTGGTGGTGCCAGGGTTGACACAATACGTGCTTAGGGTGGGCTAGCGGGGAGTGTGAGAACAGAATGCGTGGTCCGTAGCTTCCCAATCATGTTTGACTCTAAAAAAAAAATGGCCCGCATGGCTAAAGAAACCTTGTGATAGTGGGGGTTGGAATTCTCGGGGGTTTAAAAAAAGAGCCAAGTAGCTAACCTCATGGGTTCCAAATGAGCAGCTAATCACCATGCCGGAGACCAAAAAAAAAGACGGTCCCTGAAAAACAAAACCCCAAATCTCATGGTTCCTGGAACATTGGCATAGCCTTCAAACCGTCTGGTTTCGTACAACCCATTTATCAGCTTAAGAATTGTCAACAGCATAGACAATTGCGCCCTTTGCGCCTTGGTCCAACCCATCCAGCGTAGCCATGTCCTCCTTGTCCAGCTCAAAATCGTATACATCCGCGTTGCCGACGATCCTCGAAGGAGTATCGCTCTTGGGAAGAGGTACAAATCCCTTTTGCAGACTCCATCGGATGAGGATTTGGTTGGGTTCCTTGTTGTGTTTCTTCGCCATGGCGGCGAGTGTCGGGTCGTTTGCCTTTTCGTTGCGGACAATGGGACAGTAGGCTTCGACGACGATGTCATGTTTTTTGCAGTAGTCGACGACTTCGCGCTGCTGGCACCAGGGGTGGAGCTGGTGGAATTAGTTAGGTATGCGGGTGAGTTGAGTGTGAGAGAAGGGCAAGGCAAACCTCGATCTGGTTCACGGCGGGGAGAGCCTCCTTGCTGTCAATGGTTGCAATCTCCTCCATTTGCCCGATACCGTAGTTGCTGACACCAATGTCTCGTACTTTTCCTGCCTCCTTGGCCTTCTTCAATGCCAGCCACATTGTCTTTCTTGCCTCTTTGCCTCCAGTCGGGGTATGGATGAGGAAAAGATCCGCATAGCCATCTTTCCCCGCAAGCTTCTCAACACTTTCCACAACCTTCTGGTACGTTGATTCGACATCCTTTTCAGAACTCATGATTTTGGACGTGATGTAAACGTCCTCGCGAGGAAGCCCACTTTCAGCCAATGCCTGTCCGACCTGCTCTTCGTTGGCGTAGTACTGCGCCGTGTCGATGTGTCGATAGCCCGCCTCAAAGGCTTTCTTGCAGGATTTGACGCATACATCCTTGGGTGACAGGTAGACACCAAACCCGATTTTCGGAATTTTGTACTGCGAATTCGGCAGGCCGAAAGTCGAATTGATATCGAGTGTGCTGGCCGACATGGTGGATAGCGGGGTAGCAGAGGCAGAGGAATGCTTCAACAATGCGGTGACTGATGGGCAATTGCTGGTGCTACGAAAGGCAGTGCGTGAAGCGCAGAAGATTCGAGGTAATAGGAGCATACCCGATCATTTAGATTAAGCGGAAACCCAGTGGCGCCATCGGTCCTTCCCATGTAGCTCTAAGCGCCGCATAAAGCAGCTTTCATCTCATTAGTCGTGATGTCACGGCATGCATGGCCCAATACCTTATGGTGGGGCTTGCAATGGAGCGGGGTTGGAGGGTGCATGATGAGCGTGTGCCAAATCTAGACATTGAAGCCATGGCATTGTGCCACGATAGTAACTGGTATGAGGTAGTAAGACTTCATCATGAGTACCACCATTCGCACAATGGCGCCTGTTCCAAGGTAACGTCCAGAGCTGTTCGCGCTAGGATCGCGGGTCCCTGCTAGCCGCCAGCCCCTCTTTGCTCTACTTCAGACCTGCACCTCCGTGGATAAGTCCCAGTTGATTCTAACAAGGCCTATGTTGCATCACCGCATATCTTACCCTCTTCGCTTTGAGTATTGTGTCTAGCGCTTCTGTCTCTTGATGGCTACTGCAGACTCACAAGGACAGGCAAAGCAAGTAACCAGTCCTTACCGGATTGCATTATACATGTACGGTATCCAGATAAGTAGACTACTAAACAAATCACAAAGCTCATCGAATAGACCAAGTCTTCAAAAGAGAAGCATGTTTGAAGGCATCGGACACAGCTAGGCAAGAGACAGAATAGGTGACAAAACAATGACCTGTTCACTGGAAAGGAGAGTGGTTGGTTATCGAGAGAGGGGAAGACTATGGAGTCACGATGCCATGGCGACGAACCTGCTGCTCAAGATTCCATTCTTAATTACAGTAAAGCTTCCACTCCTTCATAGGCCATCTCCTTGCAGCCTGGGTACAACTGCCCTCTCGCCTCCCATCATCCTTGTCCTTTATCCGCGACTTAGTTGATCTTCTTAAGCTCGACCTCGCTATAAATAAATTAATATCTTGCGCCAAGTACGTGCGTATTAGAGCAATGGCTTACAAGATAAGGTCAGAGTTGGGAGGGATCAGACCAGGGAATGACCTACATGAACGTCAGCATCTGTGGGTTTGCAGTCTTTCACATAGAGAGCACTCACCTGTTTCCGTAAGCAAAGTCGCTGGTGATGTCCAACCTGGCCTTCTCGCCAAGCTTCATTTGCACAACACCCTCATCCCAGCCTTTGATGACACGGCCGACACCGATCTGGGTCTGGAATGAACCGCGGTCAGTTGTGCTGTCAAATTGCTTGCCCTTATCCGAGCTGGCGTCCTTCAGCCAGCCCGTGTACTCCATGGTAACCGTGTCGCCCTTCTTAGGGGATGGGCCGTTGCCCTCTTGGATGATGGTCTTCTGAACACCCATTGCGCGTGCGGTTGAGGTGAGAGCTCGAGTGGTAAGGCGGTTAAAGGAAGAAGCTTTGAAGATAGATTTCATAAGTGGAGCGAGAGGAGAGGTAAAGGAGAGATGGCTGGCACGAGTGAGCAAAGAGGGTACGATGGAGGGGTAGCTTTAGTGGGGTGGTGGGTGGGGTAGAGAGATCGTCAGTGCACAGCCTCGTGCATCATGCAAGGGCAAGTACGACGAGTATGACCAACTGATCGGGCACGTCTTTGCCTTTTCGAGGGTTCCGGGTGGATAAGCTGCATGTACGGATGATGGCGTGATCGTGACCAAGTGAAGGGATCCTGCATAGCTGACCTCATCCGGGAGCAGCGGCTGCCTCGGCGCCATGTGCTTGATGGACACGACTCCTGTATGCATGCATGTAGCAGTCTTGACACAAACTCCAGTTTTACTATACATTGACTGCTAATCTGCCCTTCTCTCTCGGCTAGTGCGGACTGGTAGCGTCTGGCTGTCTCGCAGACCATCGAGCTACCGGTTGAGATACCCCTACTAGCTCAGCAAGCTGTGGGCTTGAATCGCCCATTTTAACCATCAAAATACCCTGCCCAAACGCCATGCTTATGCAGAGAGGAGATACTGTACAGCTATTCACATTCCAACTTCCCGTGTCCTCAGTTTACCCAAACCATGACTTGTTCTTTCTGGCTTCTTTCCTGGCAGCTTGCTATGTAAACGTCAGCAACTATTGGTCAATGTCGATATGGATGGTGGAGAGACGGTTGCGGGAGCGTATGTGGTGCGCAGTCGGCGGAGGTAACATACCCATTGCTCTTTGCAATCCCGATATGCTCTGTTCATCTACACGTCAGCAACAGTCCTCATCAATTGAAATGGTTCCCATCGTGGCCAAAGGCTCAGGAGTTCTCCTTTGTGTGTATAAAAAATATTCCGACTCACTGGAAAAAGTCCGAGCACATAGCCCTCTCTCCGCCATTCCTCTTCAAACACCGTATGCTTCTATCCGCTGCCTCCTGGCATGGATCGTAGTACTCGCTGAACGCTTTGCTGTTGTAGGAATACATCAGTTGCTTGTTCTTCTTCCCCACAATGTGGCTGCAGCTCCATTAACGGGGTGGCGTACTTGTCGAACCTGGTGGCTTTATCACCGGACCATTCATTCGCTTTCGAGGGTGTGGGTTTCTCTGACATGTTGGGAAGATCTGAGACCTGCGCGACTCCGGACGTCCAAAGTTAATCAGGCGGAGAGTCGCTTGTCCGTGTTGTGGTGAATGGTGCGGAGACAAAGTCGGACAGCGGTCATTGGGGACGAGGCTGCGGAGGTATGTTATCGATAAGACTGTCTACCCCGTGTGCATGCACGACAACGGGCACTACCCTGTCACAGCGGGACCCAACCCGAGCGTCAAAGCATCTTAATTCAATGACTTCGATTAGTTTCTTCTTCTTCCCTAATGTTCTTAGTCGGTCGTTGGTGCTGTGTACTCTGAACTTTCATGTGTACGCCAATTTTGGAGGCACCAGATAAAACCTGGGCAGCCATTTTATCACAGTGTTGGGCAAGTAGTAAAATATGCTAGAGAGATGGACATTGTGATGATGGCCCCAAGCCGCTAGTCCGCAGCATCGCTGGGGTTTCAGCCAAGCGGATGCCCGGTATTTCGTGGGAAATATAGCTAGCATGGGCTGGCCGTGATCGTCTTGGGCTGAGGACTGTGCGCCTCTTCGTATGACGACGAATGGCCATCTGAAGCTCGGCATTCAACAGAACTCATGCATAAAAGACCGCATATCAAACACTAACACTGTCTGCTTTGTTTGGGGTTTGCTCAAAAAAAAAGTAGCAATGTTTTGTCCGTTTACTTACCGTAGAATAGATAGGTCTCAACATGTAGTTGCGCTGCTCAACAAGATAGCTCGGCCTTGACTCGTCGAAGGATCAACCTTGCACATCAAAACCTGTGACTGCAAGTTGCAAATCGGAGGCAGGTCACGGTCACTCGATTTCTGCCGATTGCGGTCCGGCAAAGCACGGTAGGTTGCCTTGCAGTATCCTCTGTAGCTGTTGGCCAGAGCAGGTACTGGGCTCCAAAAGGCACTATGGATGAGGGTGATATTTTAGTAGTGCAGGCAGTAGCGGATTGTAGATTTATGCAGGGTTGGAGTGCGAGCTGTGCTGTACTGTAGAATAGGAGAGTGAGGCCGAAGCAAATAGCAAGTGCAACCGTCGCGCTCCTCGCAGCCATAGGTGGGAAGAAACGGGGCTCCAGGCCAAAAAGCAGTCCTATTCGACAACGGTTGCACGCCCTCGGCGCTCTGTTGATAACTCTTTTGTTCTTTGGTCGGGGCCAAAACGGGACGCTGGCAAGGGCAACGTTACGAGTCGCGTGCCCACGTCATTGGTGTTGAGGACCCGTCGCAGGCTGGGGCGACCCAATGGGATAATGCCATGGTATGGAATTGATACAGCTCGAGCAAATGGTTGGTGGTGGTTGACGACGGGGATTTGGGGCTGGCGCTAAAGACGGAACGAGGTGAGGGTGGAAGTGAACGGCTGCTGCGGCAAATGGACGGGGAGCAAGGGCAGAGGTGACCGAGCGCCAGCATACCTCGACTAGCAGGCCCGCACTCGCATGCATAACCACGGCCAGCCATACTTCCTAGTCCTTCTCTACAAGGGCAAAGTCCCATGTGAGCAGATGCTCCATCTTAGCATCTCCCGGCTGCCCAAGTCCGTGAAAAGAGAGACCCATCGCCCGCCGTCATGGACAATCGAGCGTCGCCGACCCCGCCCACCGCTCGCCCCAAGAATTCGTCGTCGTCCATCACGTCGGCCACCACACCTTCACATACCGCCACACCCCCACAGTCGGCCGCCATGTCCTCGACTTCACGGGCTGGGCGCGGCGGCACTCCGACCGCCAGTCGCTCTGCCTCGAAGCTGGCCGATGCCGATCGGCCCACACGCGCCGCCAGCAAGGACAGCCTCAAGCAGAAGATGCTGATGAAGAAGGACGAAGCGCCCCAGCCGAGCAGGGCAGAAGAGGTGCGCTGCTCTGCCCACAAACACAACCAAACCCCATGACCGTCTGTACTAACGCCCGCTGCAGCAACTCAAGGCCCTCAAGTCCGAGTTTGACGGTCTCCGCAACCACCTCACCTGCAAAATCTGCGACCGCCTGCTCTACCAGCCCTTCACCATATCGTGCGGGCACACGTACTGCTACACAGTAAGCAGAACCCTCGCTCCTCTATGACCACCCCCCCATTGCTAACATGCACAGTGTCTCTGCACCTGGTTCGTCAGCAACAAAGCCCGCAAGACATGTCCCGACTGCCGCATCATCGTCAAGGACCTGCCCGCCCCCGCCTATGTGGTGAGTCAAGTCCAGCCATGCATGCACATGGTGCGCCCTCTCTAACACCTCACTCTAGATACGGGATATGACAAGTCTCTTCATATCCCGTGCCGAGCTGCTCCCGCTAGGCGAGAGCCTCGAAGAACACAAAAAGTGGCAGAGCGACGAGGCCGACGCTGTGCAGCAGGATAAGGATAATGAGGACCCCCGCACTGGAGGTCTCTTCAAGGGCTGCTTCAGGCTCGCCCACCATCAACGAGGCCCGTCGCTGCAAGTCGTCCGTGACCAAGAAGACGGTGTTGACCGCTGTCCGGTCTGCACCTGGGAACTGGAAGATGGTGGCTGCGCTCAATGTGGATTGGTATTTGATGAGACGGGCGAAGTCTCATGGGGTGACAGCTTCACAGGGTTCAGCGACATGGACGAGATGTCAGAGCATGACACAGACATCGATGCCGAGATGGATTTTGAGAATGGTGAATACGACGACTACGACGATGGTATGGGAGATTGGGGTGCATACCCTCCTGACAACTCAGTAATGATGCGCCGTTTCCTGGAGGCAGGAATACCGTCTCACGCAGCCGCCTTTGCTCGACGCCGGCCAATCACACACAGCGAAGCTGGCAGTCGGCGCTCTTACACCCAAAGTATAGTCTCAGACATATACGGCGATGAGATGGACACAGTCGAAGAGGAAGACGAAGAGGGGCTAGATGAAGATTCTTCTATGAACGACTTCATCGACGATAGTGGCGTTCAAGCAGCCAGCTCACCAAGCGACGCATCATCCACACCCGGTCCCATGCCTCAACCTTCTGGTAGCAGAGCACAAACAAATGCCAGGAGACGCCGCATCGTCGAGTCTGAAACGTCGTCCAACCGCTCAAGCGTCGTTGAAGAGGAAGAGGACGAGGACGAGGACGAGGACGAGGAAGATTCAGGGCCTGTTCGCAGGGGAGTGAGGAATTCGGCTCAGACTCGTGCTCTACATCGGGCAAATGGTTCAAGATCCTCTCATGATAGACCTTCGTCAGTAGCCACCGATGTCTCGAATGAGGAGGAGCTTGACGAAGACACTCAAGCCTTGCTGAGAGAAGAGGGATGGATGCTACAGCGGGATGAAGAGGATGAAATGGGGGAGGAGGATGAAGATGATAGTGATGGAGGAAGAACGACCGTTGGGTGGGAACCGCTTGCGAACTCAAATGACAGAAGCCGAATGGGCGGTTCTCTAACACCTACTGCAGATCGTCCTCGGCCTAGTGCCTCGATCCGACCCCCTTCACGAACCGGCAATGCTCGTGTCTTGAATGCCTCCCGTGGCTTGCGTCGAAGACCATCTGTTCCTCCTAGCTCAACAGCCCCTTATGATGATGGTGAAGCAGACGACGATGACTCGGATCAAGATGGCGATATAGAGCTGGCTATGAACACTTTGAGATCACGCCGCTCACAAGCCCATGTGCGAAACGGGGCGGCCTTCTCGAATCCCACCGCCCGCTTCGTCAATCGCGGGGCTGCTCAGGTTGACGGGACAAACGAGGCAGATACTGACGACAACTCGGACACCTCGCAAGGGCATGCACGAGGAGCTCCTCGTGTACAGCGTCGGGAGTATGATCCGCGTATTAGTTGGATGTTTGCTGCGCACCAACAGGCTCTCCAACAGCATCAGATGGCAGGTGCATTGATTGATGTCGAGCCACGAGCCATTACCCCACTTTCTCGTCCCCGTACGAGGAACAGGAACCGACCAAGCCCGGCACAGGCATACTCTCCTTTCCTGCCCCCTGCGCGTCTGAGGACGCCGTTGATGGACAACACTTCAAACCTTGCTATGGACCCTCGCATGCCAGTATCGCCGCCTCGGAGAAGTGCCATGTCTCCGGGATTTCCAGCGATGGCACATAACGGTAATATGAGCCGGTTTGATCGTGCTTCTTCTCTTAGCTCGAATAACAATGCTTCTACCATGACTCCTGGTTCGTCCACTCCCACGTCTCAACATTCTATCGATAGCATAGCACAGACACAGGCTGCTGCGGCTATGGATATGATTGATCGTCCGCAAAGCCGTGTCGGTGCTCGTCCCTCATCAGCGAATAGCCGGAGGAACTCTGGCAATTTTGCTGGCGTCAATTCCTTTCCTCACGCTGGTATGGGATTGCACGTTCAGGGCGCGGCTTTGCCACCCTTTGCCGCCCGAGGCAACCCTTGGGCTGCGTTCGTACAAGCACGTGGCGTGCGGAACCGCAATTCTCGCCAGCTTCTCCGAAATGAGTCTTCTGTCGCCACTTTGCGGCCTGTGAATTCTCGTGTCAACGTTCGAGAAGCCGGGGGGCAGCAACAAAGTGCGAGACCTCAGCCATCCCGTCTCAACCTCAGGCCTCAGCCATCCCGGCGTCAGATCAATGCTCAAGCGTCAACGCGCACCCTGCGTGCAAGTGAGCATGGCCGACCGCCTCCATCACCAACCCAAAATATACAATCACCTGGCCAGCCTGCTGCTCGCCCAGCCCAACTGTCGCAGGACGAACGCAACATGCGAGCTCGGGAACTCATTGAGACGAGACGGCAGGCGCTCGGACAGCGTGAAAACAGCGTCCCTGCACGTACCAATCCATTTACTCAAGGGTTCCAGCGTCCAGCCAATCCTGCTGGTTCGCCTCAGATGCAACACCCAACAACGGCACAACATATAAGGAGCAATTCCAACGAGTCGACCAATTCTACGGGTACGGTACAAGGCGGCTCCGCATCACCGGTGCTTGGCCGGCGTCTGAGCAACCGCAACTTGCACAACCCCTCCTCTCCCGGTCTCCATTCTCCGACGACACAAGGAACCTACACGGGTCCTGCACCCGCATACGCCAACAGCTACTACCGTCCTAGACAGAGCTCTGTGAACGGCGCACAAGCACCGTACGAGTCTACGTTGACTGCCAACACACGGAACATGAGTCCCATGATGGCTGGTCCTCTTATCTAAGCAGGCACACTTTATTGTTGAAGGGGAAAAGAAAGCACGATTTTCTTTTCTTTTTTTTCTTGTGCTCTACCGGCGTTCGGGCAACAAAAATTGCACATCCTTTTCGCATGTGGGGTGGAGTGTGGGAAGGGGGAGGGTTCACAGAGACGCACTTTACTCTCCTATGTATGAATGGATGAGATGGAAACGAGATGAGATGAGATGAGATATGATTCAGACATTTTTTTTTCTTTTGCAATTGTTGGTTTTATTTTCCTCCATTTCTGCATTGTTCCTGTTTTGTTCGAACGTTTGCTCTCCCTCCTTGTTTAGCGGCATCAAAATACGGTTTTCGGTCTTGTAGCGAGTTTCTCTCTCTCTCTTTCTCTCTCTCTTTTTTTTCCCCTAAAGTCGTGTATGTTTCAACGCATTTCACTGGCGTCATTCCTCTTCTTGTCGTTTTGGCTGCGCAAAGGGAAGGGAGGCGAGGAGTTGCAAGAGGGAAACGATACGCTACGCTACGAGCACGTGTTCCTACCAACATTTCCATTGTTGTTTCTTTCTTTCTCCTCTTTGTACCTCCTTCCTGCTTCACTCATCTACCTTGCATAGCTATGGAGTCGCAATCTGAGCCACTTTGATCGACCAAACGGCACCCTCGGGGCTTCCTTCCCCTGTTTGTTTGTTTTTTTGGCTACTGTAATGTAGGGGTTTGTGCATACGATCGCGATCCACGGTATACTCGCTACGTCTTTTTTTTTCCGTGTCTTACATGTGCGTGCTGCTTAAGAGAGAGAGAGAGAGAGAGAGAGAAAAGGGGGGCCGGTATGATGGACATGGGAGGCACATCTTTACTATCCACCATCCTACGCTGATGACTACGGGTCATGAGCTCATGTGAAACATCAGGTGGGACTGATTACGCGTGTCAGCACACCACCCCTGGACCAATCCTACACACAACTCCATGTACACCTGTGCTTAGGATTGTGTACGTGGCACGAGTACTTCATATACATATACACGTAGTGATACCAATTGTAATTCCTGTGATACTTTTCAACTATATTACGCTATCCTGATGAATCCCACAATTTCTGTAGATACTGCAATGCTCCATGCCGGGCCATGTATGCCTTGTTACCATGAGTGTGATATGTATGTCAGCTCCAGGGTCCCTACCGCACCAATGCATGCCACATTGTGTCAGCTTAACAGTCTGGTTCCCCGTGTCCCCATAACCCGTACGCTCCGTTCCCTACACATGTAAAAGAAAACAAACGTGAAGCAAAACATGGTAATAATAGTTAGTACGCCTGGAAGATATGCCGTGGGAAATGGGCCCGGTGGATAAACCTTCTGGTGCGAAGGCGTGAAAATCATGACGGCTAGGCCTAGCCATCTCAACAGTATAACAATGTTCAAACGACGGTAAGCACCGAACAGGGGCTGCATGTTTATGTATGAAGAAGCGGCCAAAAGTATGTCGTGACCGGGGTCCAACAAAGTAGGGTTTTCCTCCGCGTGTGCGTATTCCCAGTTCTCTGTACATCAATTCAGAACAATTGCTAGACCCATTATAACCGCTCGTGATAGACGGGCGGCATGAAAGCTAGATACGAGTAGGATATTGGGACATAGGATACCCGGTTACACACATGGAGGAGTAATGGTACAGGGTCGCGGATTCATTCTTACGTCTCATCTGTCAAGTAGATGGTCCTAGTGACGATAGAAGTTAGTCACTGCGGATTTGTTAGAATCATACCGGAGAACCTACCGGAGATACCGAAGGGCAAACGATTGAGCATAATCTAGTCCATGTAGAAGTCACCCTTGAGGATCCGCTCCTGCATGGCATCGGGAACCTTGGGCTTGGGCATTTCACGAACGGGAGGCTCCATGATTGTAACGCTCTTGGCACGGTGGTGCGTCGGGCCAGCCATGCCCAGCGTCGAAGGGGGGCCGGAAATGGATCCCCGCTCGGCTCGTGATCGGAGGTTCTCAGCAAAATTGTAGCCCTCGCCTGTTGCAGACGACGTTAGCGAGTAGTTTCCAAGCACAGTCTCGGCATGTTCCGCAATAACTGATGGCCAAATGTACGAAACGGATGTGGATCGCCGTGAGTGGGAATGGATAAAGGGGCGGAGCAGTGAAGAGGATGAGGGCAATGACTGTGACAATGAAGACAGACCTCGACCTCGACCAGTCGGGGGAGAGGAAGCTTTGTGGATGATGGGTGGTCTACCATTTGGGTTCCCAACGCCTCCGTTGCCCTGCCTGACATCCCGCATGGCACGAGCTCCGAAGCTCAGCCGCCGAGCAAATGGTGTTGCTGGGTTGCTGCTGGCCGAAGGACCAAAGTCGTCCTCGAAAGGACTCTCGTCGACAGAACCAGAGTTGGCGCTAGAGATGCTCTCAGTGCGGGTCCGCGGGGTTTGGAGAAAGGGCGAAGTCTGGCTAGGCGAGGCCCCTAGACCAATCGTGGTCAGCGAGAGCCTTCGCCGCTGGGCGTTGGCAGCAGCTGTAGTGATGGGACCTGAGGACTGCTGTACACCAGATGGTAGGCCTGCAATGCTGTTTGACCGACCAAACAGGTCATGAAATGTCTGGCTGGTGACTGAGGCCCGTCGACGAGGGTCTGGAGAGTAGAGGGGAGGGGAGTTCCGGTCGTTGGAAGACATTGTTGGAGAGGGCGATGCTGATCAGTTTACGATGATGTACGTATATGCGTGCGTGCGTATGTGATCTAGTAACAGCAGAGCGGGATGGTGTGGGTGGTTTGCAGAGCGGAACAAAGAGTATAGAGGGAAAAGGCAACGAGGGTGGGATGATTGATATGGCACTAGGCGCACAGACAGGGCCCTCAGAGTGTCGTACGTCAGCGGGGTCAATGGCGTGATGGACGAATCACTCTCTGGCGGGGGAATCGCAACTGAAGCAAAGTAGTGTGACAGGAGACTAACAACAATAGGCAAAGAGGAAGAGGTCGGAGAGGGAAGAGAAAGCAGGAATGATAGACAGGAGAGTAATATCGGAGCAGCGGTGCATGTCTTAGCTGCGTTGCCCATAAGATAGTCTTTGCGCCAGAGCTACAACAGGCTTAGTGCATCTTGTTTCCCCGCAGTGCTTGGACAGCCATGTGGATGGAGAGTGCAGTCGTCGCTCCCCACGACCAACCACGTCGGCAGGCAACTCGAGCCTAGCCGCTGCTCCCCGCAGTAGAGCCTAATCAGCCCACCCTCAGGTGTCCACAACGACTATCACGATCACCAAGCTCCATTCCCTAGCTAGCACAAGCTTCGTCTACGAGCCACCTTGCCACTTCACATGCTTGCTGCTGCTGCTTACTTGTCCATGTATCCGCATCTCCTTCGGCCCATATATCATACCAGCCACCCGCACATAGCAGTCGGGGAGCAATGCGCCTCCGGTTTCTCTTTTTTTCACTTCTTTTTTTTTATTTTGTTTTGTTTATGCTCAACCCTTCGGCCCCTCCAAAGGGAAAAAGGTGCATGCGCTCTCGCTCGTTATCTTGGGAAAGTCATGCGGTCAGTCTAATAAGTGGGCAGTTCCATGGTGACGGGGCCGGCGGAATTCTTGGCGGAAGCATCCTTTCGGTCATTTACATCGCTTACTGCCAAGGGAGGGGGGGAGCGCGGGCAACAAGGATCAGGCGGATAGAATGAGTAGCTGGGGTGTATCAACTCCACATCTTGTCGTCAAGGGTATTGCAACATAGAGAGTATCGCACGTTGCGGCACTGGCTAACATATTAGCTTGCCCTTTTACGCTACGAGCGTACAACAAAGAAGATTACGCTTGTGAAAGCGTGCGTACTCCTAGTGTGCACTACGACGTTAGCAAACCGGATTAGCCGGCGACTTACATGTACCCATGACGAAGTAGTTTTACTACACATGGATGGGTCTCCAATGGTTGGCTTCCGTAGACGTCCAACGCCGATTCTCCTGGCTTGCTCATCGTCAAACGCTGGCCTCCCACATCCGGACAGAGGTAATGCTTAGGTTGACAGTGCTCTGCAATGTCCATAGGTGTATAGAGCCGTCTGACACAGCGCCTTGCAGGGTGCTGTAATTCATCCTGTCGGCACTGCATAAACTTCAACCCTCGTCTTGACCATGCATAACGCTCTGTCATGGGCTGCATCAGCTCCACATGACGTAGCTCGGCGTTGTTGCAGAGATAGTTGTGGCCGGTCGAACACCTAGCCTCCTGGGGCCGCTCTCGACGTCGCAGTTTGGCTCTGTATGGTCGCGGGGTCTGGACTCGGCCGATGGTCATGGCCTAGACGGAACATGGCGTTGTTCGACGTTAGTCGATACCGAGTTTCACACTTACATCACCAATACTCTGAGACGGCAAGGTTAACTTGTCTGGCCAATCACTTGCTTCTTTTTGTCTTGCCGGGTTGGTGGTAAGAATAGAATCTGCTAAATCGAGGCTAAATCTTGTTTGCTCAAAAATGCATATACAAAGAGGGTAGGAAGTGAATTAAATCCCAAGAAAAGTGGCCAGGTGAGCAGCCGAGAAAGTGTGTACTGGTGAGCATCCAGAAAGGGTTAAGAATAGAAGAGAAGGGAAGCGAAGCGAAGATGAAAATAAAGGTTGAATCATTCGGCGGGCTCACATACCGCAATCAGTTAATGAGAAAGGTAGTGTGACGGAACCGTTAGTGCAAACGGCCGTCAATTGGCAGGGAATGACAAGAAGAAAGGAATGGTAAAGTATAGGAAACGCAGAATATCACCAACGCCATTACGCTGAAGAAAATGGCAAAATGATGCGCCTTTAAAAAAAAAGGACATACGAATGATTCCCATCATGATGGGTCGTGAAAGAGCGAGTTGCTAACTAGACCTCAGCCATTACTGCATCGCTCTCTTCGGTTCTCGCTCACGAACCTCGGATCCAGGCCTCTTACGGGGCTCGTAGACGATGTTGCGGAAAATACTGATGTACTGCAGCGAGGTGCCAGACTCAGTAAGCTTCTTCTCAATGTCCTGTAGGGTCTCCCAATGATTGCGATACACGGCCTCTTGCGGCAAAGACACAAGGGCGTCGAGGACAAACGGCAAGTCACCGTCATCATAGGCTCCAATGAGCGCGATGTAGAGGTTGCTCTGATTGGGGTCAGAGGGAGCTTCCCACTCCCATGTGATGTTCTCGTAAGCGTTCTCATTGCGGTCTGTGACACGATCGAGGATCTTGATGAGAGCTCCAGCCGCATAAACAGCTACGTCTTCAACGTGCGAGTGATTCTGGTAAAAATATTCGATAGCGCAGACCAGTACCTTGAGTTTCTTTGCACAGCTAGGCACATCAAAACGGAGTGCATGCGGGAAGGGATTCGTAGTCGGACCCTTGGCAACATACTCCTCCAACGCATTGAAGGTCGACTCAATACGGCTGTCGACCTTCTCGAAGAAAACGCGACTTTCAAAATCTGGATCGATGATTCGACGCACTCGAAGATACAAGCTAGCGTCTCTGTTGGCATACTCGGTAATAAGGTCCGCCAGGTCTTGGTACTTTTTCGACCGCTCAGATGTCAGTGGCGACTCGGGCCAATTGAACTCGCCAGGCAATTCTTCTTGAGGAGCAAAGCAAGAAAGCATGTCAGTGATCGCTTCCCTCATGTCCTCATCATATTCAGGTACTTTTTCGTCTCGGTAAAGCCACTTCAGATCGTTGGCAATGTTTACTAGGCCTTTAGTATCCAGTATAGTATCCGGCTTTACGTCTTCGATCTTGGAGCCGTCTGGGGAAAGATGAAGAGGAGTCTTGGCCATACCGTCGTAGGCAGTCGACATAATCTGGTCTCCGACCCAATAAATGTGCTTCAGTCAATATTTAGTGTGGTGTTCAGATGAATGTTGATGACGAAGCATACCTTGCATGCGATACCAGTTTCGTTTGCGCCACATGAACATCTCGGTCTCCGCAACTCTCCCCCTATGGCTACGGTGATATCGTCGTCAAGATAGAAATGCTTTTTAGGGCTTCCATCCGGACTTTGTTCATCCTCAGAGATGGCACAGTATTTCATTCTGATGTCTTTGCCCTCCAATCCCTTCATCGCTCTCCTACGCAAGTCATTGTCGAAAGCCGAGATATTGTACTGTAGATTCTTGGTAGATATAACAAGTGAAGGTGTAGGAGAAAGAGTAGACTCGACGGATGGTAGTGGCTGGTCTTGGCTGGATTGCTCTGATCTAGACGATTGTGAGTTGGCTCTCGCTGCCCTTGCAGCACCGGCACGAGTGGTTACCATGTCCCCTCCTAGAGAGAGTTTTGAGAATTGCTCTGCTGACATGGAGTGTCTTCGTATTGGGTGCCTCCATACTGAAAGCCCAGTTAATGAACTATATACATACTAACCCGGCATCCCCCGGGCTCCACGCCACAACCTTAACTGGCCCATCGTGTAGGCAGAGGAAACGGTCCATCTCATGACGGCGCTTAATGAGGAACACATCCGTGCCTCAGAGCGTTGAGGCGTATGGAGCGGGTGTGGCTTGTTCGGGCAGAGCCGAAGTCGAGGAGAAAAGATATCAACGCCGCACGTCTGCCTGGCTGACTGGAGCAAGTGTGGTGGTATGATGACGGAGGTTTGCCGCATATCCAAATACATCGGTCTCTTTGTTGCGGCAATCGTCTATTTCCGGACAAGATAACTTTCATAATATCCTTTTTTTTTCACAGACAACATTGGCAATGTGCCAATGACGTCGCGTCGAGAGGAATACTACCCAGGTGTGCTTGCTTCGAAGCGACTCAGCCGTTTCCCTATATGGTTAAATTAAGGGCGGCCGATGAGCGAGGGATTGCCTTGTCCGGATAATTATCTCGTTTTGCCACGGTACTTTCATCTCGCAAATTCTGCTAAATGGTTGGGCCTAGTTATCGCAGGCTGACTTGGAGTGATAATGCAAGGCACAATGTTCGCGCACCGCAGTGGGAGCGAGGTTCGTGATCCTACTTGCAGCAGGAACAACAAATTGATGCAAACGCGAATACGCACCGAGGGCCAGTATGCGAGGATGCTTGCTGTCTCGGATAATCAGCGTGGCAATAAGCCAGGCAGCGCTGACCTGGAATGGTAGGAAAGTAGGAACTGACGTAGGTAGGTCTAGCTTCTGCTCAGCCTCGCGGCACGACCGAACCCCTGCCTGGTATAAGGCTGACTGAAGTGGGAGGAGTGATACGCCTCTGATTAAGCTTCCGACTACACGAATGGATGTATCATGTGCGCCGCACGTCGACAACACCCACACTGCTGAGGGTGCCTTGGGTCGCACATCGCAGGCCTAGGTAGCTTACAAGCTTCCACGCGAGCTGGAGTCGTTGTTCTGCATCTTGTGACCTTTGGACAATGTTTATTTTAGAAGAGAATTGGGGCTTAGCCATCAGATATATGCCGTAATGAGAAAATGGTAGTGCGTTTTACCAAGGATTAAGTGGTCCATGTCCATCAAAGCGCGCTGACCGTTCATACCTCAGGCTGTGACAGATCCACGAACTCCAACACACGACAGATTCTGTCACGTTTCGCACTTGGTCTTTCGCAACGTTTCTAATAAAAAGAGGCGGGGCAAACTTGGGCCTCTTGGATGAGAAAATCCGGAGTCGGCCATTCAGAGGTTTCGAGTAACCGCCGCGCGTGTGAGCGAAGCGGAACAGCCGCCCGAACAACAATAACGATGACCGAGCAGTGATTGATGTGAGCCCCGAATTGAGACAAGCCCCCAAAACTGTTTGGTATAGCAGGTGTGTTGGTGGAGAATGAGTTGGCGATCTGCGGGCATTATCAAATGCTTTCAATACTTGATAGTGACACCACGACACCCCCAAGAGCAGCCATGACTTGTGCCTCGCGCATACAGCGAAAAGAAAAAGCGGTTCCGTGGAATACTAAGAGCTCTAGATCACTGAGTCCATGCCGTCCTTCCGGATTGATCAGATCGATATGCGTTTGCCCTATCGGCCTTAAAGGAAGGTGCACCCTAAAAAGCCACTGTACTTGAACGCTGAGCAGAATTATGGTCATA
This sequence comes from Bipolaris gigantea, assembly GCA_030558545.1. NCBI lineage: Eukaryota > Fungi > Ascomycota > Dothideomycetes > Pleosporales > Pleosporaceae > Bipolaris > Bipolaris gigantea. The sequence continues at coordinate 21,913 of JALPSE010000093.1, forward strand.
CCATATTATCACTTCGTGCTGTTTTCCTCAAAGAATGATGCATTGTGATGAGCCAAGTCGTTATTCACGTCTTTTCGTGAGCATCGACGCCTTTGCTTTGTTCGACCATGTGTCTCATCGAAATACCTCCCCAGGGTAGCCCTGAAAGACTATGGTCGGTATCAATTTCCTCCGGCCTTGGTTGTGTGTATGACACTCCGGCTTTTCGTTGATTCTCTTCCTTTCGCTCGGCCTCCTCCCTCTGCTCCCTTATTCTGTCACCTTCACTGCCTTTAGCTCAAGAAATCGAGGCTGGAGCATATCACTAACGGAATCTTCTTTGAGCCAGTTTGTTCTGTATCTTTCGTCGCTCACCACGGTCACTGACGTCGGACCAATCATTCTTGTCAGGCTCTGAGGTTTGCCCACTATATGTAGATGATTCCTTGGTGGATGATACTGGCTGTTGCGGACTGACCCGCTGGCCATGGTACGCGTCCTCAGCACACATGAGTGGATTGATACAGTATGGCCCTAAGTTATCGAAGTAGTTCGCAGCGATGAGGCGTTTGTATTAAACGGTACAAGTCTATCTCGACGGTAAGCATCAGCATGCTTCTTCAAGCCACCGGTGCTTACAGTAGGAGCGTTGAGATTCTACACGCGAATCGAGGGTTTCTTTTACCAAAAATTCAGACTGAATCGGTATTGCCCTTGTTTGAGTAACAAAAATCGCCTAATAGACAAGGACCGGACGAGTTTGTATTGGATGTGAAATTGTATGTTGAGTGGTCGGACCTGGTGGAGTATCATTTGTTGCGCTCTAGAACTGGGACGCAGGATCAGTATTTCTGCTATCGCCTGGTGCCAATACCACTGCCTTTCAGGTGTAGGGTGGGGTTAGCACCACAGTACTCGAGACGATACAAGACATCAGCATCCTTCGCTTGCTGTAAAGCTAGGAACATTGACGGCTTTGGGAGATAGAATAAGCTAGCGGGGAGTACTATATCCTTGAAAGGGGACGATTCGCGAGAGATGGCGCCTAAAGATACGCAGTGTCTCAGTCTCACGCTCTCTGGGGCCGAAATGTTGGGTTTGCTCGTGTCTCCATATTGCCCCTAGCTGACTGAATTGCTGAAACTCAGCTCAGGGACGTTGCGAGATGAGGGGAGAAATTGCAGTCCTTCGCGATGTTCTTTTCTATGAGGGCACTAGGATGTTGGCAGATCCATGTGATGGGACATCAAACTGTCACCAGCTTTGCTGGCGATGTGATTGCTGCGAGGTAACAGTCGAGTGGAGCTCATGGCAAGAAAGAGCGTCATAGGAGAATGAAGACATGTTGTTCAGTGGGAGGCCCAAGCAAGGCACAAGGCCGTGTATGGAAGGAGCGAACGGCCGGTGATGAGTAGGCATGGTGGAAGCTGCGGTCGGAATCTGGCTCGCTAAGCCTAACCAGGACGGCCGGGCAGGTGTCATCTTCTCTGATTCGGCCGTCTGTGGTAGAACACAAGGCCCAAGGGTTTCCTGACCGCCCTGGTCGCTATGCTCCGGTGTGTCGACGCACATTGTGGACGTTGGCCTGCCGTTGTTGCAAAGGCGAGATGGGGTTGGGGTGAAGATGCCGTGTCTATTTTTGCTGACACTGAGCTCGACTCGACATGTCTGGGCTGGCCGAAGACGGCGTCTGCCGCGCTGTCAACGTGGCAGATTCTTTGCATACACTTCCACAGCATGGTGTAATCACGTGTGTACACGGGGGTTGAGTGCGGTACGGGCAGCCTGGATGCAGCGAGCGTATGCTATGATGGCTGACGAGGCACGGCCCATGCACAGGATGCACACAGGATGCGCACAGGATGCAATTGGAAAAGGGAATGTATGTCAAAATAGAGTCCTACACATCTACAAGACGGCAATGGGTAGGGTGGAGAAGACACGGCTCTGCTAAAAACCAATATTAATCTTCCACCGAGAGAAAATGTTGCTTCCAGGCCATAGAGAGCTGAACCTGGGAGCAGGCAATGGTGGCTTGACAGCGTGGGCTGTGTATGCAGAGCAGCAGCGCTTCGCCAAACGACAGACACGAGTCGTTGGCGATGGGAAGCGCGCGCTGCTCGCGGTACACGCAGCTGTTGTTTCGGGGCAGAAGAGGCAGAAGAGACAGAAGAGACGGCAGCTCTTTTTTCGAGGTGGCAGGTGGTAGAAAAGCCAGCGCGCTCGGACCATATGCTTTGTCAGCCGTCTTGGCAGTGTGCCGTTGAAATTCTCTCTCCAGCCCGGACCCGACCTTGCTTCTTTACACACAATCATACAAATGGACGATTAATCAACGGCTATACCGAGCTTGCAATCTCTATAGTTGTCATATTTGCGTCTTAGAGGAACCCGGCACTTTTAGGCTTTTTGCATCCTTTTCAATGCTGCTTGAAGCCACCTGCGTGACCATACATACTTCCGTGCTTGAGCTCCCGTTAGAGTCCACGACACCACACGCTACACACGCGTGTGTAGACAGATGTTGCGTGCCAGCCACATAGTGGAGTGGGCACAGCGCCGAGTTTGTGTGCATGCTGCACATCTATCTACATATGTGCTGCTGGCCCAGAGGAGCGAGAGATGAGCATTGAGTCTGCAGGCGTGTCTGGTAACAATCCGTCGGCAACTGACAGGCCTTTGTATTGCGCGTCGGCAGCATCGGCGGCTTGGGAGAGGCCCCAGTACGCAGGCCGTGTCCGATGCCGGCCACCAGGGCGTTGTCGCGTGGGCAGATCGTCTCTGTGCTGCCCGTAGCCGATTGCCCATTCGTGTGGCCATGACGACGCCTCTGGTCGAGTGTAGCAAAGCTCAGACAGGGGCGTGGTGCTGTATATAGCCCGAGTCGCCGAGACGCAGGGTTCTGGAGCTTTGCGGGATGCCATGTGCGTGGAGATGGAACAGATGAGCTACTCGTCGTTGCGTTTGAACTAAGTGCCCCTTCATCGCCTGCCCCTTCTCTGCTCACGTCCACCTTTGCCATGGAAACGTCTTTTTTTCCATAATCATCTTACCAACCCGCCACCTGCCGTCCCTCGAGCCCCCTTTCTCCCCGCGCATTGCTCCCGTGCACCTTCAACCCATCTCCCGACTCTACCTCCGACGCCCAACCGCTTCCTCTCTCCACACGACATGGCGTCTGCCCTAAACAAACGCCAGCAGGCGCGTAACGAGCGCACACTACAGGAACTCATCAAGTCCGTTCCCGGAAATGGAACCTGCGCAGACTGCGGCGCGCGCAATCCAGGTATGCAATATCCCCACGCGCATCTCCTCCCACCCACACGCTAACAACGGCTACGCAGGATGGGCAAGCTGGAGCGTGAGTCTCCCACACTCCTTGGCCCGACACCCATCTCCCGACTACGAACCCGACGCTGACATGTGCTGTAGCTGGGCATCTTCCTGTGCATGCGATGCGCAGCCTTGCACCGCAAGCTGGGCACGCACATTTCCAAAGTCAAGTCGTTGAGCATGGACAAGTGGGATAATGCCCAAGTCGATGTAAGGGACGCGACACGCCGTATGGCTACCGGCGTGCTGATCAATGCTGTAGAACATGAAGCGCATCGGCAATGTCGAGTCCAACAAGACATACAACCCCCGTAACGTCAAGCCGCAAATGCCCATCGACATCGACGAGGTAGACAGTGCTATGGAACGGTACATTAGGGCAAAGTACGAGCAGAGACTCTACCTCAACGATTCACGGCCAGGCACACGACAAAACACGGGTAGCACGAGCTCAGAAGACCGACCGCCGCCATTACCACCCAAGCCAAGTGGTCGCTTTGGATTGGGGCTGCGTAAAGCCGCGACTTCGCCGCGCAACATAACACCTCCCATCTCCCCAGGCCTGGAAGAATTCCGACAAGATCTGTCCCCGCCCCGAGTAAACAAGGCTTCCCGCGTGTTTGGCTCCAATATACATACATCAGGCGACGGCATGGACTCCAAATTAGCCACACTTCGCGACATGGGCTTTCCAGACGAGAAGCGCAACTCTACAGTACTAAAGGGTTTGAATGGGAACCTAGATCGAGCAGTCGAGGCTCTGATCCGATTGGGCGAACAAAACCCCGTCAAATCAAGAAGTACCACACCAACTCCACCTACCAAGCCCATGGCCAACGGCCTATCTTTCGACACTGCACCCGCCGTCTCGTCGTCCACAAATCCCTTTGATGCTCTAGACGCACAAGCGCAGGCTCCTCAACAGCAGGCATTCTATGGAGCAGCTCAAGGACAGCAGTCATATTCTTCAAATTCCTACAATCCATTCTTATCACAGGCATCCCAAGTTTACACCCAACAGCAGCAGCAACAATCACAACCACAACAACCACAGCAAAGCATTGGATACACGCCCAATCCCTGGGAACAGCAACAGCAGCAGAGCCTCGAGCAATCTTTCCAAGGTATGCAAGTCTCGAGTTTACAATCTCAACAACCCCTGTTTCCAAACCGAACTGGCGGTTATGGACAATCACAAACCTCGTACACTCAAACGAACCCATATCTCCAAGCTTTCGCGCAACCTTCTATGCCACAGGTGCCCGAGCAGTACAGCACCTTTATGGCACTACAGCAACCGCAGTACCAGTCCATGTCCAGCCCTTCGAGTCCAGGAAATCCCTTCTTAAAGTCGTCTCAAAGCCAGATATTCAACCCGACTAATATCGCAAACTCGAATCCTTTCGGACAATCGCCCTTCCAGCAGCAGGCAACGCAGCCACAGTCAGTTACACCTCAGCAGCAAATGCCTAACCCATGGTCGCAGCAGCAACAACAGCAACAACAACAACAACAACAACAACAGCAGCAGCAACAGCAACAGCAACATCAACAGCAACTACAACTACAACAACAAAGTCAAGTTCCAACTCAGCCAGCAAACCCTTGGCAAAGTCAACCTGGTCACCAAATCCAGACCCCTGTTCAGAATTACCAGAACCAGCAGCAAAGCTTCCAAAATCAACAGCAGTTGTACCAGCAACAAAGTTCCAACCCATTTGACAAGAATGCTTCGATTCTCTCCCTGTACAACCAACCACAGGCGACATCTCAGCAGCCTACACAGCAACAAGTTCAACCAACAGGTGCACAGACTCCGTTGCCAGCTGCACCAGCTGCGCAAGCGCCCGGCCAGTCGAATCCATTTGCTAGCATGTCTGCTGCACCCCAGGGCCCAGCTTTGTCAGCTGCACAAACGCCGGGCGTGAGACACGTTAGCAACGAGAGTGTGGATTTTTCGGGGCTGATGGGTGGACGCCATTCGCCTGATGCCTTTTCTGGATTGAGCTCTAGCTTCCGACGTTAAGCATGCTTGCTAGATTGTACGACATTGATGCACAGCTAAAGTAGCATGTTTTGTTCTAATTTTGGAGGAAAGTTAATATTGGATATTGCGAACGAGTGTTTCGGCTTGTGCCGGAAAGTTTTGGGAGCCTGGCTTGTTGTATGATACCTGGTGGGTAGGAGCAGCGCCACATTATCTATGATCATAATTGCTAACTCATCATAATTGAGTCTGTGTGTGAGAAAGTGGTTAGTTCTGGATGCCACATCTATGTGCTGTCTGTAACGTTGGCATCTTGGTAGCTGGTAGCTAGGGACAAACTGTCCTCTCTGTAGCCTTGTGTGCTGGGCATTTTTGTTTCATGTTTCTTATTCGACTAGACCAAGTTAGTGTCAATTACACGACTTAATAATACATGCGGGTCTTTTTTTTTGGCGTGCAATTATAAACCGGTTGCTTCACGTGCAAACGTGGGCCAAGTTCGCGTCTACGTCATTGCTATCTGGACCCGCGTACCTGAATCTTGACTCCCACCATGCCCTATCACTACTTCATACCAAGAAATCTACCCGACGCTCCACTCGAAGTTACTTCGTACCTACATTCTAGACGGCCGTATCTCTAGATTTCGGTCAACCAAGCCCCTTTGCATCATGGGTGAGCTTTACAGTAGCCTAACGGGCAGGCCTTTAGCTAACACTCCACAGCATCCCCGGTAGACTACTGTAAGGCACTCTCACATACATCCACTCCGTATTACGGCAATCTCACACACTACCTCAGACAAAATCCTTGACATCGATATCAAAGCCTCGCAACAGCAAGTCCGCGATGCCTACAAAAAGTAAACCATTGCCTCTACTACGCTCACAACTCAAAAAAACGTCCACTCTCTAACAAGCCGTGTGCACTTCACCAGAGCGGCACTGAAGCACCACCCAGACCGCGTGCCCTCGGACTCGCCCGAGCGCGCAAGCCGCACAAAGCGCTTCCAGCAGATCAACGATGCATACTACACGCTCTCGGACGCCACGCGCCGCCGCGACTATGACGCCGCACGCACGTACAATAGCTTCACAGGCACTACCGCAACGCCCGACGCGGAGTTCGACGACGAGGCGCCTCACAATACCCACGCCGGCGCCAGTACAGGATTCGGCCAAGGCTTCCCTTGGTCCGCATTCGGCTTCGGGTCGGCCCCAGCAGGAACAACGGAAGAATCGCACAACCGCTTCTCCGAAGAGCAGTTTGGCGGCATCTTTGAGGAGATGCTGCGCGAGGAGGGTATGGCGGATGCAGAGGCGCATCCTACAGGCAAGTTTTGGAGCTTGGTCGGCGGGCTGAGTGGGGGCGCCATGGGATTCATTGTCGCCAACTTTCCCGGCATGGTTGCGGGCGCTGTCGCGGGGAATCGACTGGGCGCGGTTAGGGATGCCAAGGGGAAGAGTGTCTATGCCGTCTTTCAGGAGATGCCGCAGGCGGATAAGGCGCGGTTGCTGAGCAATCTTGCGGCCAAGGTGTTTGCTAATGTGATTTCTGCCTAAAGGGGGGGGGGAAGTTGGGTAGATTTACGAGGTTTGGGCTTGTAGGGGAAAGTTTGGGCGCGGAATGGGCGAGCCTACGGCTATGATGATTACAGGATGGGATCTCCTGGAGAAGGGGGGAAATGATTTCGGACCTATTATTATTATTATTTCTTTTCTTCTCCCCTACATCGGTTCTTAGGCTGGGTTTTGGGACACGAATACGATACGACGTTTTACCATGGACGACGGGTCGCACGTTTTGAACGTAAGAGGGAAGCCAGAAAGTGACGTCTCACGGACAAAGCATGCAACAACACCAAAGAGAACAAGGTCGAATCTACTTTGCTATTTCGCCCTAGGAAAGTACAATGCGCCCAAGACGTACTTGGCTATCCACAAGGCAAAAGGGGGGGGGGGATATCTCTAAAGCTAGGTAATGAAAAAA
>JALPSE010000093.1:29314-51834 GCA_030558545.1 Bipolaris gigantea
TGAAAAGGCTAGGAAAGGATGAATCTAGATTGATTCAACGGGTACAAAAAGGTTCCAGTCGTAATCCATAAGGTCGTACGGCACGGGTATACATGTATATCGCCACCTCTTTGCCGTGTCGTCGTCGTCGTCTTCTACCTCGTCTTCTCTTCTCGTTCCCCTCCTCTTCTCGTTCCCCTCCTCTTCTCATTCCCCCTTCCATCTCCCTCACCCATGCCCAAGCTCTTCAGTGGATGGTGATCAAAACGAACCCAAATCGCCCCTCGACAAGCCGCCAGCGACTCTGGCAATGGTAAGGATATTCTCGGCAGTTCCTAGATGGAGAAAGAAAAAATTCAAGTCAACCCCTCATCTCTTGCTGAAGAAGACAAAAAAGTCCATCTTAGACGAATTTAGACGCCATACTCGCCAGGGTTGCCAGTCCGCCGATACCGCCAGCCACCTTGTCCATGTCCATGTTTTGCAGGCTGGCCATTATGCCGCCGCCGCCGCCGTCGGTCGGAGCGCTCCGTCGAGAAGAAGAGGTATAGGCGTCGTGGCCGTAGCCTTGGCTGCCGTAGTATCCGCTGGCGGAGCTCCCGCGGTGCCGGGCGTGGTGGCTGCCTATTTGGGGGAGGCTGATGCCGATTCGGCGGGCGAGCTTGTGTAGGACACCGCCGGAGATGAGGGGCATGATGACCATGAAGAAGACCTTGTAGGGGTGGCGCTGGGCGTAGCGCCAGATTTCGCGCAAGAAGTGCTGTAGCTTCTTGTACAGGTGCTGTAGGTAGTTGTCGCGGGGTGAGCGCTTGTACCGCGATGTCGAGCTGTGGTGGCGCGACGACGACGAGTACGACGACGAGGCGTAGCCCGGGCGGTAGGACGACGAGCGCCGGCTGGGCGACACGGAAAAGGGGTTCCAGCCGCTGCCCATGGCGGTGGCGCGTGGATGCTTGGAATGGTTGGAGCCCGGGGTCAAGATGGGGGTTGTCGAGGACGAGGACGAGGATGCAGGTGCAGGAAGAAGGAGGATTGGTTTGGGTCGGAGACAGGCAGTGAGTGGCAAGGCGCCTTTTGTGGATGCGGGACCTTGTCTAGTAGAGGCGTGCGCGCGGGCAACCGAAGGCGGGATGCGGTGCTGTAGAGTGTAATTGTCGGCCCAGCGCATTCAGCCGCAGTGGTGACCGATTGTGATGGGACGGATTGGCCCAGATGTGGCAATGCCTTTTGTGACAACAACTGCAAGTATGACTGTTTTTGATGTTGGTTGTTGTTGTTGTCAGAGTTGCGGGTTGGCCAGCGCAAGATACTCACTAAAAGCCTTGGACGGCGGCCTTGTTTCAAAAGACAGTGGTAATGCCGGTGAAGAAAGTGGGTCTCTATTGGGCTTCAACTAATCCTGTCGGTCTCTTTCTCTGTCGTCTGCGCTGGTATCTTCTTCTTTGCCTCGTTTCTGTCGCCCAATCTGATGTCGGGCGCTTGGGTGGTCGGTTCGGCTCAGCTAACTAGCCCCGTTTTTGTACGAGGCGAGCAGACGAGAACAGTCGGTGACAGCCCTATATGTAGCACAGTATGTATCGTCGCCCAAACAAAGCTATGGCACCAGATGCATGGCCGTGCGCAGCAGGTAAAGAAGTAGATGGCTTGACAGGGGCCACGTCAACGCGGCAAAGGGACCATGAATACCGTCTTGTTCGCTGGTCGGGGTAACGAATTGGCTGGTCGAGGATGACGGGTGACAGCCCGGGCTGGTGAAGGATATGCGCGCGAACTTGTGGAGCAGAGGAATGATCGTCGCAGATTCACAGCACACTTGGAGGGACTACCTGACCGCTCTTTGCTGACTTGGGGCTTTCTTGGCCTCACGTTACTGTCCATCTCTGCAGGTACGTTGCCGCCCGGTACCCGGCTGGCGACTTGTACCGAAGCCATCTGGCCTACTTGTGCACATGCACGTGCGCGATGTTGTGCGTGAACCCTTATGCACGACCCGCTGGACAGCCAGTGTATGTAGTAGTAGACGGCAAAAAGACGCTGCCAGAGTGTCCGTCCCACTTCCTTGATTTCAATCCGGAAGGCAGAGGGAAAATCCTCGCTCAGCAGTGCGAGGAAGAAGCCTCGCCGTTGTGCATCCTTTCCTTGTGCAGGCCCACGCTCACCATCCCGGTGCCACAAACGGGTCAGAAACGCAAGACAGGCGTTCGAGACCAACCGTTGCAGATGCAGCATACGCCACAGGGTATTCAACAAATCGTGCAGGCGTCTCGGTCCAGCACATGTACGCCTTCTTGCATGCTGTCTTTGCCCTCTTGAGACGACCCTGGTGGCGTTTGCATGCTCAAACCGGCTGACTGATCGGGACAGCACACAAGTAGTGGAGAAAATTAAAAGATAGAGTTACATGGACACCACGAATACAAAGGGCCCACTACATACGTGGCTATGTCTGACTCCAGTCTGCTGCCATCCAACGCTCACCAAGATACTAGTCGATAGTTGAATCCAACCCGTGACGAGGTAGCGGCACAGAATCACTCTCTCAGCCTTTCTTCTTGCTACTTTTACCCCCCTTGCGCCGTCGCTCACCTCCGTGGCCGCTCCCACTGTCTTCTGTCTTTCCTTGGACTTGCACAGCAGTCGCAGAGCCAGAAGGCTGCGTGCCCGGAGTTACTACGTCGTTGCGTCCGTCTTGACTGACAACAACATCTGCCACTCGCCGTACCGGTACCGGCGCAGGTGCTAGAGGAGGAACCGGAGGGACACGCCGCGGAACCGATGCATAGCTGGCCTCGGAAACCACCGAGCTGAGACTTCGAGTATACTGCGGTTGAGGCGAAGTTGGCGATGAAGACGAAGTTGGGCTAAAGTTGTGATATTGGTACGGCTCCACAGGGAACGGCACAAGGCGGACAGACTGACTAGACGATGATCTAGTGCGGGCATCAGCTGGCACATCAGATTCGTAGGCTGCCTGTCGATATGATGTCTGATTGTCTGGCACCAGAGGCGATTCAGGCTGAAAGTCACAAACCGATTCCGGAAACGAGCCTAACATATTGATGGAAGGGGCGCGGTGCAGAGGCATTGCTACGTGGCGACCGTTATCAGACGCCGAACGGGATGTTGGATGCACAGGTTCTTGCCCACGGACCAGACTGCCTTCATATGCACTAATCGGTGCGTAAGTAGGTTGTCCGTCTGGACCAGGCACAACGAAGCCTGGCGGCATCGCATGACTTTCTGTCGTGTATGCAGTCGACGTACGTTTGTGCGCACTCGGCCGCTTTTCCCTCTTGGACTTGGAGCCGAGCATTGACGTTCGCTGCTGGCTCTTCTTTGAACGTGGCAAAGCCTCATGCTTCCCAGTCGCATCGTAGCTCAAAACACTAGCGGTATCGTTGGGCGACGAAGCACTGCTAGGTCGAGGCTGCGGCTCGGGACGTACCGCAGGGGCTCGTGCACCATAGAGTCGTGATTGATATGCGTCGAGTTCTTCCGCACTGAGTGAAACATCTGTATTCCCTGCTGCCCTGGCTACGCGGATCTTGTCAAGTACCCGCCGAAAGAGCATCTCTTCCACCTCGGCCAGGTTGATCGTTTCGCCCGGTCCGCCAAAGTACTCTTCATGATAACTTCGATAACCATGCACAGGTCCGTGCGCATGATCCGCTAAAGCTGATGTCCTTCTCTCCCACGCTCTAATATCCATATCATTAAAGTATAACTCATCTGGATCAATCTTCTTGCCATTCAATGCCGGTTCAAACGCCCCATCTATTGTAACACCGCCATTTTCGTCATCGCTTGACAATTCTTGAAATCTATGCACGTCGTCGACCCCCTCAAAGTATCTCCCCACACCCGACGAGCCCCCTGATGGTCTTCCCCAGTGGGGCATAGTGTAAGGAGTTCGCGGCCGACCACCTAGACCGCCTCCTCGGAAAAAGCTGACTCGATTGGTTTATCCATGAACGCAGCGTGGCCCACAACAGTCACACCAGTCGCTCCGATGAGCCAGAGAACAGTGGTGAAGGGCGATGCCCAGAGACCGAGAGGAATTGCAATGACGAACAGGGTGGTGTATAGCTGAGAAGTGGTTGCGCGCAAGCTGCCAAGTTCAAGATCATTGCCCTCGAGCTTGCCGATACCGTACATGCCCCCGACGACCAGACAGATGACAAAAAGGAGCATCAGGTTGGTGAGCAGACTGTATATGCTGAGCATGACAAAGACGGCAGCATAGTTGCTTGAGAAGTAGCCCAGGTTGTAGTTGACTCTGCTCTGAACTTCGCCAAAGTTGGCGGGCTTGGACATGCGCTTAACATCGAAAAACTCGCCAACGGGTCGCAGATTGGCGAAGCGCGACGAAACCGACGTGGAGCGCAGGCTGTCAAAGCGACCGCCAAAGTTCATCCGCGAGGTTAGCGCATCGATGGGAATGCTGAAACGCGACATGGTGGAGGGTGTGTAGCTGTAAGGTGGGTGGAAGGCGGGTGGCGATGTCTGGAAATAGTCTGCTGCTGCGCTTGGAAATCTACAGGCGAAACCGTCGTTAGCTGCTGGCGAGATGGGAGGAGAAGAACGGGTTGGAGATGTGTCCTCAGTGCATAGGGGGGAGGGGCAATTGATGTAGTAAACGGCTGCCTTACGGGATGAGAATTAGTCGCACGAGGCTTGGGAAGGTGACGCGGCGGGCGGAGAGGCGGATGAAGAGAAGAGAGTGTGGTGTACAGTAGAAGGAAGTGGAGTAGGTGTCGTCGCCGATATGGCAACGTTTGCTGGGTGTGCCTGCCCCTGCCGCGAATCCCGTGGCTCAGGGTCGTGCTGCCCTCACCCAAGCCACCGAGCGAGCCGGCAGCCCCCTTAGTCGGTTCTGAGATGGGCGGGTTTCATTGGAGCCTGGGAGGCCACCTTGACTTTTGCGGACATCTCAAGAGTAGTGCTAGCAAGTGAGCGCATATTTATCCCCTTGCAGCGAGCTGCAACGTCGCTGTCTCGTTTATTACAGGCCTAGAGCCATTGGGCCACGTTCCCTCCTCCCAGCGGTCTCACCGCACGACTATTGAACATCTGCTCCCTATCCCCTGCGAGCAGTTCCACCACAACCTCCCCCAGCCATGAGATCCCACGCGGTGCTTGCACTGGTGCTGTGCATCTTCGCTGCATTCGCCGCTGCCTGGACCAAAGAAGGTGAGTGAATTGCTAATCTTGTCAGTCCAGCTGTGCCAGCGTCCAATTGCCTGCTTCGAGCCAGATTTGCGACGAGGCGCATGGGTGCCGCCAGTTGCAACTACCGATAAGCTATGTGCTGACGGCTGACGCCAGACCATGAAATCTTCCGCCTCCGTGACGAAGTCGCCAAAGTCGAGGGCCAAAATGTCACCTTTTACGATCTCCTCGGTGTCAAGCCCAACGCGTCGCAAGACCAATTGACCAAAGCCTTCCGCAAGAAGTCGCGCGACCTCCACCCTGACAAGGCCCGTCAGACATTCGTTGCCAACTATGCGAAGAAGAATAAGAAGAAGGAGGGAACCTCTGTCGGCAAGCAGCCATCAAACAGGGAAATTGAGGCTCATGTGCAAAAGGTCACGGCCGCCTACCAGAGGCTGTCGGTTGTCGCCAAGATGCTTCAGGGCCCTGAACGCGAACGCTACGATCACTTCTTGAGGAACGGCTTCCCTGCATGGAAGGGCTCTGGCTACTACTACAACCGCTTTCGCCCTGGCCTTGGTTCCGTCATTGTGGGTCTTCTTACCGTCTTTGGTGGTGGATTTCACTACTTCGCCCTTGTTATGGGATGGAAGCGCCGCAGGGAGTTTGCTGAGAGGTATATCCGACAAGCACGCAAGACCGCGTGGGGCGATGAGAGTGGCCTCCAGGGTATTCCAGGCATCGACGACACTCCCCCCGCAGTCAATGCCCAGCAACTCGAAACCGACTCGCCTGACGACACCCCTGATGAGCAAATCCCCAGGAACCGTCGCGAGCGACGTGCTATGGAGAAGGACGCCCGCAAGCCCAAGAAGGTCCAACCTGTGAGGAAGGCACGCACCGAAGGCGTCAGCGCTCCCGCCCCGCCAGAGATTGTTTCCGGCCCCCAGGGAGCCAAGAAGCGCATCGTGGCCGAAAACGGCAAGATTCTCGTCGTCGACTCTGTCGGCAATGTCTTCTTGGAACACGAGACTGAGGATGGTCAAAAGGGTGAATTCCTCATTGACGTATGCGCACACCTCTTCCCTTGATTCCATGGTATATGTACACTAACGATATCCCAGCCCAACGAAGAACCCAAGCCCACCATCTACGACACTATGCTCTTCAAGCTCCCCAGGTTCGCCTACAACCAGTCTGTCGGACGTGCCCTGGGAAAGAAGGAACTCGTCGATGAGCCCCTCGTCGACTCATCTGACCTCCCTGAAGACGAAGCTGCTATCCAGAACGCCACGGCGTCCAACCTTAACGGCGAGGCAAGGAAGCGCAAAGCCATGGCCAAGAGGGCAAGGTAGTCACTCGCACTCTTCCACATCACATACTGCTTTGTATGCAGTAGCTTTCCAAAACCATGTAGGGATGGGTCTACGCATGCATCATGGATCGATAGACAAAAAAGGGGGTGCAGGCGCGTGTGCAAGCATCTGGAACTTGGCAACGTTGCATGTACAACATGAGGGATAGACTAGATGAACAATGTGTTTCGTAACTCGGTTTTTCCTCGTCTACGCTAGTTACTTTTGTCCGCCCATGCCAAACGCCCTTCCTTGTCCATTTTTCTCCTTGGCCATCATTCCTGTTCCATTGTATTCCTCACCGTGATGCCAAGAACGTAGTACGACGTCCCTTCCCTCTCCTCTCTTTTCTCCCACCGCCTACAACGTCCCTCAACACCACTAGCCCACGCCTCAGCCTCGCAGCAGATAAAACACGACCACCACCCAGAGAAGGTAGATGCATGACAATAAAAAAGATACAAGTAAAAAGGGCAATGATCCCATGTCTGCCTAATCGGTCCCTCAACCGGGTACGAGTACAGTACGACGCCCCCCAACCATTACACTTTGTACGCATTACATTGGGGGCGTGTAGTGTAATGCAACACATGCAGACTAGGATGGGGCATACCGAAAAGCAAATAGAGTTGAAAAAAAAGAGACAAAGTAACAAGTTGGTACAAGGTATCACAAATGGGGGGAGCGAAAGATAACAGACGGGGAAAGAAACAGGGTCTCTTCCATGTCTGACCGCCCGGGGTAGAAAAAAACACGATAACGGGGATATGCACGCGCAATCAAAGTCCGACGATGATAAGCGCCACCCCTCAATAACGGCCAACTAAAAGGACGGAAACGCGGAGCGGTAACACGATGGGTGCGTTTTCTTTTTCCTTTTTCTTTTCTTCCAAACTCTGCCTCTCACGCTCCCTTTAACCCAACACACACGCCTCACACTCCTCACACTCCGCGCGCTCCGTTTCTTTACTTTCTCTCTCTCTCTCTTTCTTCTGTTCTCTATCGGAGACGACCATACTCCCTCATTGAGGATGCGGATAAAGAAAACCAAGGCCTCAGTGGCTCCATGCGTACCGCAGAGGCAACACGAAAGACGCTCGACGAACGGCGGGGCAACACGGTGCTGCTGTCACTGGGCACACGCTGCCTCGTCGGCTGTTGCTCGAGATCCCGCTAAAATCGTCCGGTTCCATTGTTGCCATTAGTGCCGTGGTGTTCAAACAAGTCTTCAAGGTAGCCGCTAGGGGTGCGGCCACCAGGGACGTTTGTGCCTCCTGATACGTTGAGGGACAGCTGGCTGGTGTCGTTGTCTTGGCCAAAGACACTGCTTCGTGTGTTTCCCGGAGTGGCCGAGGTAGCAATGCTGTTGCGTTTGTACACGGAGAGGCCTTCCCGGGATGGAGGTGCGCGTGAGTACCCTCCGCGAGAAGGCGGCAATGAGGGCGACTCTGGAGGCGAAACGCCAGATCTTGTGCTGAAGCGGTTTCCTGGGGTTGAGAGAGACTGTGCAGACGGGTTGTTGAAGTTTTGGCCGCCGACGTGCATTTGGGATGATCCGGAAGCAGGCGCGGAGGTGCCAGAGGCATAGTATCCGGCAGGAAGGTAGACGGAAGAGCGGTTGACTACGGAATCCCGTACGCCAGCGGCGCCACCAGCAGTAGGAGAGAAGAAGAGAGAAGACACGGGCCTCTGGGATGAATTGGTGGGAGGGCCCGCAGAAGGCTTTGCGGACTTACCGATTGGTGCGGCATTTAAGCGATCCAGAGACATGGTAGAGTTTGCACCTACAACGTTGTACATCCCCCGCTTGTTAGGAGGCATGGCTCCCATGGACTTGATATCAGTCATGTTTTGGCTCAGCGCTGCACGCTTGACAGAGCGATGTAGCGACCAGGCAACAAGGCCACGCCATGCCATCAAAGCAGCGCCGAAAAAGGCGAGGATAGCACCGACACAGATGAAGACAGTTCCATCAGGGAGACTCGATTTCTGCATAAACGCCGCCCCGGACGTGTCTGGGATCTTGGGGATAGGAATACCAACACCGGCAAGTGTGGGAGCTCCGGCAAGATTGAAGACACTTCTCGATCCTGTTTCGGTCTGCGTTGTTGACCCAGCCTCGGTAGTCGCGGAAGTAGCGGTTTGTGAGTTCGCAGTCGTCTGTGTAGTCTGGCCATTGGCTGTCGTTGTTGTAGCCTCTGTGGGCCGTTCCGTAGCTGCTGTTGTGGCAGCGGTCTTACTTGGCTGCGTCGTGGTTGTCCCGTCGGGTGCGTTTGGTGCGTTGTTGCCCTGAGCGAGCACAGTCGGAGCGGCCATAAGCAGCAGGCCTATGATGCCTGCCGAGGGACGCATGGTGGCGTAATGTCGTACAACAGGTACTTTGATGACCCGCAGCTGGGCTGGAGGGCTGGAGAAGGTGCACGAGGCCCTGTTCGTGGATCGATAGAGTGTCGCAATCCAAGCAGAGTTTCGGGAGGCAATGGATGGCGAAAGATGGACAGGTTACAGGTGGTATCGATTAGAAATGAGAAGCGCCGAAAACGAGTGACGAGGTGAGACGGAGCGCAGCAGGAGGAGAGTGTGAGCACAGGTTGGTAGCGGAGTGGGTTGGAATACGGGGTTCGTGACCAAGGGCGGGCGGAGTCCACAGGAGCCGCGGGGGAAATAGACCGTCTGAGCGCCTGATTCGCGTGATGTTTGAAGCGTAGCCGAGCGACTGGAATGCACCCACGGCAGCGATGGGGGCGACGGAGACTGATCGCAGTGTTTCACCCAACCATGCAGTGGTGAATGCAAGTGCGACGAGGGGTGTGCAGTGTTTTGGCCACGCCGCACGGTGTTGACGTTGCCTTGGGCTGAGTGCGGGCTCAGGGATGCGGGCGAAAAACAACGGTATGCAGGGCGTGGTGACGGGCGACGCCAAAGCCCAGGAACGGCGATTCTATTCTCGGCCCTGCAGACTGCGTGATTTGCCTGCCTGCCCGCGCCTTCCTGTGCCGCGCTTTATAAGGCCTAGGGCAGGTGCGACTTGGATCGGTGCCGTGCCGTGCTTTCATTGGCTGTTGTTCCGATGATTCCGATGGTTCCGATAGCCCTATGTCTTGGCATCAAAAAGTCGGGAATCGCGCTAGTGGCAGCCATCTGCAAGCACCACCACGACACCATACACACGCCCTGCACCACACCCTGGCGGTACTGCTATCGGCGGCTGAATACGACGCTATATACAACCCAAGAGCTCACAATCAAGCTGTGCGCACTTTGAGCCGTCCTTACCCAGTACATATTCACCCGGCGCAATCATGGGTGTCGCAAAGAAGACTCGCAAGTTTGCGGCCACCAAAAGAATCGTCGGTATGCTCCGTCTGACCCCGCGAAAAGTAAAATAAATCTATTCTGATACGCTCCAAGGTCAACGCGATGCAAGATTGTATGCGACAAGGCGTTCCGCCATTCTTCCTCCGCCACACATGCACTAACTACGGCGCTGCAGAAAGAAGAACCAGATGGCTGGTGAAATACAAGCCAAGAAGAAGGAGGAAGAGAACAAGGCGAAGCGTGAAATGTACGTCTCTACTTCTTGTCACGCAAGCACATCAGCGGGAAGCCCTGTTTCTTCTACAAAGGCCCACAGCTTACGCATTCACCTCTCAGCCCGCAAGTCTCTTCGGCCCTCTTCTTCCAAGCCAACACCGCCCTCGGCCCTCCCTACTCCGTTCTCGTAGACACCAACTTCCTCTCCCATACCGTCCACGCCAAGCTTGAGCTGGACAAAGCCCTCATGGACCTGCTCTACGCCAAAGCCACACCCATCATCACCACGTGCGTCATGGCTGAGCTGGAGAAACTCGGCCCCAAATACCGCATTGCCTTGCGTATTGCCCGTGATGAGCGCTGGCAGCGCCTCAAGTGCGACCACAAGGGAACCTATGCCGATGATTGCATTGTCGATCGCGTGCAGAAGCATAGGATTTATCTTGTTGCGACAAATGACAGGGATCTCAAGAGGAGGATAAGGAAAATTCCTGGTGTGCCGATTGTTAGTGTGGCAAAGGGCAAGTATGTTATCGAGAGGCTGCCCGACGTGCCGGACAGCCATTGAGGTGTGTGTGAGAATAAAATCTCAGATGTGAGAGGATATGGAGAAAAGTCATTGAGGGAGAATTGAGTTTCTATGCATAGCGCAAGGCGTTCGGAAACTGGATTTTTGAAACATCGGAAGGGTTGTCAAGCCTTGTCGAACAGGCTCTGCCTCTCTGCTGTACACGTACTTGTAGGGTGATTGGCGAATAAGATAGGCATAGTCCATGACCTTGATGCTACGAACTGAAGATGAAATGATACAAGATTACATGTACAAAAGAAAATGCTTCACATGCGTGCAGGTAACCGTATGTGGAATATCGAAAGAGCGATAGTAAATCAGGGAGAATATAGGCAACGCCAACTTTCAAACATCAACGTCCACCACCATCAACCTCAACACACACATGCCTGTACTGCCTCACCTTCCACCCACCAAACCCAGTGATTCCGTTTCGACCACCAAAAAAAAAGAGTCTGTAGACCACCCGTTTTATGTATGTAAATGCAACACACTCGCTCAACAATGCCGAACGCTCCAAGCAGGGCGAGGATAAGAATCGCGAACAAAGGAGAGGAAGAAGAAGAAAAAAACCCCACCCATATTCCTACAAGGGAAAAAAAGAACAACGAATGGAGAAAAGGAGAAGGGAAAAAAAGCCCTACTCAATACACCGAGCAGCTCGTCTGCGCCCTGGTAAGGGCCTGAGTAAACATAGTCTGCATAGCCATGTAATGGAAGACTATACCCCCCAGCACAGCAACATGCCAGATATTGTGCGAGCAACCAATGTAATCAAAGAGGCCCGGGAAAAAGCGCTCAGGCGTCTTGCTAGCGTACAGACAAGCGCCGGTAACGTAGACGAGCAGGCTCTTGGTGATGGGCGCGTAAAAGTACTGAGCCCACGCTACACCGCGCGTGTATGCGAGTTGGCCAAAGGGCAAGAAACCGGTGAGGGCAAGGGAGCAGTAGAAGACGACGCGGAGCCAGGCCATGTCTGCGCGGTTGAAGGTCGGGTGCCAGGGGAGGATGACGCCGCCGAGGCCGAGGAGCGCAGTGATGCACATGTAGGACCAGCGGGAGACGGGTTCGCAGTAGAAGGCGGCGTACTCGGTCGTCATGATGGACGCGGCGACGAGAAGCGAGATGCCCGTGTAGTCGACGCAGGCGAAGCGCTCGAGAAGCGTTTGGTGCGAAATGCTGTTCATGGTGTGCCAGATGGTGGAGCAGGCTAGGCACTTGCATGCTGCGAAGAAGAAGACTGCGGCTATGAAGATGTCGGCTTTCGTCGACATGCTGAAGTTGGCGCTTGAGGGGTAAAAGTAGAAGGCGATGGCGAGGACCATGACGAAACCGAGGAGGTGCGTCCAGATGTTGATGAGTTCGTTGTGGAGTCCGAAAATGGATCGGACGCATGCCCATTTTCCTTCTTGGAAGCGGTAGCCCTTGAGGATGTGGGGGTTGACTCGCCACGGCTCAGGTAGGTCTTCGTATTGAATCAGGCCATGGGCTTTGGCTTGCGCAAGTGCTCGTTGGACTGCATGCTCTACTCGAAGTTCAATGTTTTCGCGCGCTCGCCGCGCTTTGTCGAGACCCCCGTCGACAACTCCCTTTGCGATTTCGATTCCTTCGTCCATTTTCCGCCGACCTTCCTCATAGAATTCGTGCGCATACGTGCCAATGGATGCATCTCCTAGCGCAAACGCGCGTGCCTCGAATTCGGTCAGGTAGTTGTCCATGAGCACTATTCCCTCCAGAACCTTTTCTCCTAGCGTCTCTTTTCGCTCTAAAGCGTCCTTGTACCGTTCTTCCAGCGTCTCGACGAAAACAGAAGCCTGTCGCCGGCCTGCTTCAATTGCGCCATCCGAGATCTTGGAGCATGATTCGCGAACAGCAAGGAGCGTGTTGTATGCATATTCGACACCAGCGTCATACTTGAGGTGACCGTAGTCTTCGAGAAGATCGAGTCTGCAGTTGAGTTCAGTGAGAAAGTTTCGGAGCTGGAGGTGGTGGTTAGCGCTTCTAGAAGACAGCGGTTCAGCATGTGGCTTATGTTGTACATACCAGAACCTGGAAATTTTCAGCCTCCTGCATGCAAGGGCGCGTGTGCCATGAATGACGTCTCTGGCGTTGCGCCGGTCGCTGCGAAGCGAAAGTACCATAGCCTCGGTACGAAGGTTGAATGGGCTCTTCTTGGGAAGTCATGACGGCGGAGCTGACGCCAACACTCGAGTTTGAGCGTGCCATGAGGGGCATTTGATATACAAGTTCGGCGCACAGTTGGGCAGGGTCCAGTCGAGCGCGTGGCGGTATCTTCTCCGGTACGGGGACAGACTACGAGGGTCTGGTGAGGCGCGACCAGCTAAGACGATTGGCTAGCGTTTGCATGTGCTCAGGAAATGCCTCTGGGTGGGCGACGGGTTGTTCTTGTGGTGTTGGGAGGCAGCGGATATTAGTGAAGCTGCGGGCCTTTTTTCTCCACCTATCGGGGTTAGCCAAAGGCGAGCGTGGTTAGCGAATAGGTCAAGGATTGGACGGCAACAGTACGTTTACGGCAAACGGTTTCGGGTTGAGCAAGAAGAGGCTGGAATATGTAGCAAGTGCGCGGAAACAGGAGACGGGGACATGGCGGCAGCTTTTTGGGCACCGTGCGACCTGGCTGTCAAGTCGAGGTGTCTGCGTCGTCATGCAGTTACCATGACCAATTCACTCTCTCTTGCAAGCATCGGTCCCTGGATTTGCTTTGCGGCTCTTATAGGGCTGGAAGCGAATCGCCTCCTGATGATGGCCAGAACACCAGTAGTCTGAGACATGTCCCGTTCCGAGCCACGCAAACTACAGTCGTCATCGCTGAAAGCTTTGGGCAGATGCTGCTCGACTGTGTCTCTCTCCCCATTTCCGACATTGGGTTAACAATCAAGTTGCGGCCAGTATCGCCGATGGGGCGTATGGAGCGTCTTTGTGGCTGAGCCCAGCCTCGGCTGCAGCCACACGTGGCTAGTCTCGCCGCATCACATGCCGCCATCCGAAGTGCCCTCAGCAGAGCGCCGAGCTGCGGGGATGGAATGCGTGAACAGCTCCCATTCACCAATACAGAAGCATACATATGTGTCTCGTTGAAATGGAGTGTCTCCGGTATTGCTCTCGAAAACGTGACCGGTCGCTCCTCAGTTGTATGGAGTCTGCGGCACCAATGGGCTAGCGCCAGGGTCTCACGTTGGGGCAATTGCAACCCAATCTTACATACCATCTTGAATTTTTTTTTGCTGCATTACTGGAACGGCACACCCAAACACAGGCAGTTCAAGATGGTGCTCCAGGCAATCAAGTACTCCCGAGGTCAACTCGAAATCCTCGATCAGCTGAAACTACCGCATGCCGAGGAGTATGATCACATCTACTCTAGCACTGACGCATGGCACGCCATCAAGGACATGCGCACGCGGGGCGCACCAGCCATCGCAATTGTTGCTGCACTGGCCCTCGCAGTCGAACTGACCAACATGAAGCTCCCTTCAGCGGCCGAAGAAGTCAAGGTCTTCATCATCGAGAAGCTAGACTATCTGGTCACAAGCCGGCCGACGGCAGTCAACCTTGCAGATGCTGCTGGCAAGTTGCAGAAGATGACAGAAAACGCTGCGGCAAAGGAAGGAGCAGATGGAGAGGCTGTGCGGGAGGCATATGTGGCTGCTGCAGAGCAGATGCTTGTCGATGATGTGAGCGACAATGAGAGCATCGGAAAGCACGGCGCAGACTGGATCGTGAAGAACACTGAGGCTGGAAAGGCAGGCCCAGTCAGCATGATGACGCATTGCAATACTGGGTGTGTGCCAGATTCCCTTGGTCGGTACAGGCAACTAACATTACAGATCCCTCGCTACTGCCGGGTATGGTACGGCGCTTGGTGTGATCCGGTCATTGCATGCCAACGGCTCACTGAGGCATGCTTTTTGCTCAGAGACTCGCCCGTACAATCAGGGCTCTAGACTGACAGCTTTTGAGCTGGTTCACGACAATATACCCGCCACTCTCATCACAGACTCTATGGCGGCGGCCCTGCTTCGGTTGCGGGGCAAGAGCGAGAACATTGCCGGCATAGTGGTTGGCGCAGACCGAGTAGCCGCAAACGGCGACACAGCCAATAAAATCGGCACATACTCACTCGCCATCCTTGCTCGGCATCATGGGGTAAAGTTTCTTGTAGCCGCACCACGAACGACAATCGACTTGAAGACCAAGTCCGGAGCAGACATCGTCATTGAAGAGCGGCCTGGAAAAGAGGTGACACTTGTAAAGGGACCAAGGCACGATGGTGTCTCGCTCGATCTGGGCGTTGTCGAAACAATCAGCATTGCAGCCAACGGTATTGGGGTATGGAACCCGGCTTTCGACGTCACTCCTGCAGAACTGATTGATGGAATCATCACTGAGGTTGGTGTGGTTGAGAAGGACAGCAATGGGGTATTCCATTTGGACAAGGTTTTTGAAGCTGAGAGCTCAGGAGCCAAGCCTTCAACTATTGGTGGACTGTAAGACCGGAGGCTTCCTTATCCCTATACAGGAGCGATGCTCTCAGAATCTATCATTGCCTGCCCTCTGTTTTGTGTGTACCGTACTCGCCGAATTCGTAGCTTGTCTTGGTCACTGTGAAACGGTTGTAGTATTTGCGCGCGTATCATCTGATTGGATATTGATAGTAGTACGTGCGCCGTTATTGTGCAGTGGGTTTCGCCGACTTTATGAGGCATTCTCGTCTGTTTTCGATGGCTGCTTGTCGTCCGTCTTGCTTTCTTTCAAATCCTTCTCTGCTTTTTCTGCTTGCGCAAGGAGAGCCTCAATCTTCTTCTCTATGGAATCGAGGTGGGTCTCTAGGGCGGCTGCCGTCTGCTCCCCTCGCTGCAGTTCCTTGAACGCCTTGCAAGAATATTAGGGTCTGTCGACAAGTGTTTACCGCAGACATTACCTGCGCAAGATCGGCTTCGGCATGCGACCCAGTATCTCCGTTTTGTGCGCTCGACATGGCGTTGGCTGATATGGATGGTGTTGGGCTTGGAAGGCTCAATGCGACAGTGCTTGAGGATGACGACGGAGCGTCTCACTAGCGCGAACCTACCTACCCGTGCACCTTGTGGTAACCCGGCACAGCCAGACTCGTAACCCAACCTCATTACACCTTCCACTAATCCCGTGTTCGCGCGCTCCTTTGTGTATTCCATTTCTTCCCCGCATGCGCGCATCAACGCTCCTTTAATTCACCCGCGAGACAAGTCGCTCACCATGTTCTCCGGGTCCAACTCCTACTTAGGGGGCGGCAACAGTGCCCGACCCGGGCAGCCTCAGTATGGCCAGCAGCAGCAGCAACAGCAGCAGCAGTTCCAGCAACCCGGAAGCTTCCAGGGCGGACTGATGCCTCAGCCTACCGGCTTTGGGGGCAGTCCAATGCAACCACAATTTACAGGCTTCCCAGGTCAGCCGCAGGGCTTTGGACAGCAGCCGCAATTGCAGCCACAGTATACCGGTTTCCATGGTCAACAGGCCCAGCAATTCCAGCAGCAACAGGCTCCCCAGCAGGTGCCCTTCCAAACTGGCGCCCCTCCACAGCAGCAGCAGCCGCCTCCTGCTCAACCCCAGCGTCCCCAGCCTACGGGCATGACGTCGGCGCAGATGGCTGATTCGTTTCGAGGAAGCGGCGCTTCCTCTGTGCCACCGCCTGTGCCTGCCAAGGGAACCAAGATTCCAAACATCCGGCTCTCATTCATTACGGCGCAAGACCAGGCCAAGTTTGAACAGTTGTTCAAGTCAGCTGTAGGAAACGCGCAAGCTCTTTCAGGAGATCAGGCGCGAGATCTGCTGATGCGATCCAAGCTGTCGGGAGATGCTCTTTCGCATATCTGGTATGTTTGTATACTTCCTTAGCTGCTTCATCCTAACAAGTTCAGGACGCTCTCGGACACCACCAAGTCAGGACAGCTTCTCTTCCCCGAGTTTGCGCTCGCCATGTACCTGTGCAATCTGAAGTTGACAGGAAAAGACCTCCCCAACTCGTTGCCTGAACGCGTCAAGAATGAGGTATCAAGCATGGTAGACATCATCTCATTCGGTATCGCAGATACCCCCTCGAGAGGCGCTACGCCGTCGAACAATGCACCCAAAATCAACGAGCCTCCTTCGATCCAGCAACCGCAACCACAAGCTTCGAACAGCCAATTGCTGTCTACATTGGTGTCGCAGCCGACCGGATTTGGGCAGCAGCCCATGGGCATGCAGCCACAACCTACAGGATTTGGCCAACAGCCAACTGGTATTCAGCCGCAGCCTACTGGCTTTGGACAATCGCCAGGTGGTTACAATGGGCCACGTCCGCCCATGCCTCCTATGCCTACAGGATTCGGCTCTAACCTAGCACCCAACCCAACCGGCATTGCTCCTCTGAATGCGCAACCCACCGGAATGCCTGGTCAATGGGGTCTTGCAAATACACCTGCTACTGGACTGCCGAACATCGAGGCCTTGGCTCAAAGGATGATGCCCCAGACTGGCCGAGAAGCTGGTAATCATACAACTGCCGGATTGACTGGCAACGCGACGATTCCTTGGGCTATCACAAAGGGCGAGAAGAAGCTGTACGACGAGACGTTCCGCGCCTGGGACGGCATGGGCAAGGGTTACATTAGCGGAGCACAGGCTCTTGAAATCTTTGGACAGAGTGGACTGCCCAAGTCTGACTTGGAGCGCATTTGGACACTTGCTGACTCGGCTGATCGCGGTCGTCTTGATCTCGATCAGTTTGCTGTTGCTATGCACTTGATCTACCGCAAGCTCAATGGCTATCCTGTTCCTGCTCGTCTGCCTCCTGAATTGGTTCCACCTTCAACACGCAACATCAATGACTCTATTGGTGCCATGAAGAACTTGCTTCGTGGGGATGCTGAAGACAGGAAGAATTCTGGCGCTTTTCTTCAGCCCCAACGCACTGGTGTCAGCTATCTCAAGACCCACTCATTCCGTGCTGGAAGCCCACAAGCAGGTGGCCGCAAAGATGCCACTGTTTTCCGTAACAATGATGACAACGTGGGTTACAAATCAAGTGCCAGACATCGTATTGGTGGTGGTGGTCGTTCACCTTCTCCTGCCCAACCGCGTTCTCCTGCTTCAGATCGTTCTGATGAAATGACTTTGGATCAGCTTAGAAAAGCCGTCAAGGAGAAGCAGATTCTCCTAGATGCAATGGATGCCCGAGATGAGAATGATGCAGATGAAGATGACGCCCTCGACCGCCGAGACCGCCGAGAGGCTGATGATCTTTATCGCCGCATTCGTAGGATTCAGGAAGACATTGACGCTCATCCAAAGGCATCTTTGAGATCTTCTGACTCGGATGCAGAGCGCCGCGCGCTCAAGCGTCAGCTCCAGAACTTGACTGATCGCTTGCCTGAACTTGCGTCTAATGTGCGCAGAACAGAGCGTGAGATTGCGGATGCCCAACTCGAGCTTTTCAGACTCAAAGATGCCAAAGCGTACCCTGGCTCTGCATCCGCAATTGTGGGCACCGGTTCAGGCGGCACAGTGACTGAATCCGACCGACTGAAGGCTCGTGCTAAGGCCATGATGCAAGCTCGTTCTGCTGCCTTGACTGGAAAGCCTGCACCGGTTACCGATGACACTGGTGCTGCAGCAGAGCGCTTGGAGAAGGAGACCTCACGTATTAGAGCTGAGAGGGAAAATAACGAGCGCATGATTCGTGATGTTGAAGACAGCGTCAATGAGTACACTAGGGGACTCGAGTCAAGCCTCAAGGAAGGAGGACACGATACCACCAGCGAGCACGAACGACGCAGGTGGGAGGAAGCTCTGGGTGTTGAAGACGAGGTCAAAGACTTTATCTTCGATCTTCAGCGAAGCAGCCGGGCAGCACGTGTCCGTAGGGAAGAGTGGGTATTTTAACATTGATTTTAGTGCCATATTTGCTAACCCGTCACAGCTCATCAAGGGATAACTACAGGTCTCGTTCAGCGGATACTCGCCCAGCAACATCACGCTATGAGAGCCCTGCTGCTAGTGCTGATCCTATCCCTCGCCCAGCGACATCCGCCCCTCGTACTGCGGCTGCGTATAAGACACCAGAGGAACGAGCCGCTTTTATCAAACAACAGGCTGAACAGCGCATGGCTGAACGTCTGGCCGCCCTGGGTATCAAGGCTCCGGTCAAAGCTGGCGAAACACCTCAACAGCGTGCTGAACGTGAGAAGAGGGAACGTGAAGAGAAACTCCGTCAAGCTGAAGAGGAAGACGCACGCCGTGAAGAAGAGCGCCAAAGACGTCTCAATGATGAATCAGCCGCCCCGCCAGTCCCAGTCAAGAGCAGTGGCAAGAAGCCAGCACCGCCGCCGCCAGCCTCACGCAAGAACAAGAATGATGCCCCTCAGTATGACACACAGCAATCAGATGCTGGGTCGGCTCTCCGTGAGCAGCAGGGGGCACAAGAAGCAGAGACAAGACGCATGGAGTATGTACAAGCTGGCGTACGTTTCAAACCTTTTACTAACAAAGAATAGGGAGGAAGAACGCAGACAAGAGAGCGAGTTGGCCAGTGAACGGGAAGCCGCTCAAGCCAGACTCCGTGCTCTTGAGCAACAGGTCCAGCAAGGCAAATTGAAGAAGGCTGAAGAGAAGAAACGCAGAGAAGCTGCTTCCAAAGACGCCAAGGAGAAGGAAGCGCGGTTGGCAGCACAGCGTGCCGAGATCGAGGCTGCTCGTGAACGCGAACGCCAGCTACAATTGCAGCTGGAGGCACTGGATGATGATCAGTCCTCGGATGATGAAGGTCCACAAGACACTACTCCTCAGGATACCACGCCTACCGCTAGCCAGGAGTTGCCGCGCGAGTCTCAGCCTCTGCAGCCGCCACCAATGCCACAGGCTTCCCAAAACACGCCGCCGTCGTCTATTGCTAGCCCGCCTGCGTCATCTGTGACCAGTCCGCATCCTGGCATGGGCGATACTGAAACCAAGAACCCATTCTTGAAGAAGATGGCCATGTCCAACCAAGAGAACAACAACGCTGCTACTCCGCCTGGCCCTACCAGCACCACAAGCGAGGTGTCTACCAACCCCTTCCACCGCCTGACTCAGGAGAATGCCAACAAGTCTACTATTCCTACCTTCAACGAGCCATCTGCACCCTCAGCCCGCAGGCTAGGGCGACAAGACGATGATGACTGGTCTGTAGTCGACTCCGACGATTCCTCATCCGACGATGACGAAGCACCTACGCAAGGTGGAGCCAAACAGCTGGCCTCGATCCTTTTCGGTACCATGGCGCCCCCACGCCCTCTGTCTTCGATGGATAACAAAAGCCCTCGCGCTGAGAGCCCGGCTGTAGGATCGTCTCCTGTAGGTATTCCTCCTCCTCCACCTATGCCCTCAAGCGGCGCCCCGCCACCACCTCCTGGCCCACCACCACCTCTGGCTGGTGCTCCTCCGCCGCCACCCATGCCTAGCATGAGGTCCCCAGCTGGTGCGCCTAACCGCGGTGCCCTGCTTGGTGAAATTGCTGCTGGTAAGGGCTTGAGGAAGGTTGAGACTAAAGACAGAAGTACAGCTGCGACTGCTGGAAGGGTTCTGGGCTAAGTCGGTTGTTATGGAGGTAACCAGGGGATTGTTGGTTGGATTACAGGCTTGTAGTATAATTTTGTGTAGTGCATTGATTGTTTCAGATGGTTGATTGGCATTATTCCTGTTTTGTGTTTGTGTGTTGTGCTCAATCTGAGTATCCATTGCAGTGATTTATCTCCCTTGGTTTATCATTGCTGCTGCGTCTGTTCACCTGCAAGTCCCATCTTTCTTGTGACGTTTTTCTTTTGGCAAGGGCGTACTCGTCTGCCATAAGCGATTGGCACGTCTTGTTCCCGTACATTGCATTCTCACGTGCCCTGGTCCAAAACTTCTCTTTCTTTCCTCACCTCGTCTTGCTGTTCCCTCTTTTCCTGTTGGACCTGATCCAACGGCGGCACATACCCATCCACCATCCAACTCCAAATATTCAGCCCAATTTTCTCCCCTTTGATAACCGGCAGCCCCGCATGCCAGCTCTCCGCAAATCCCAGCCCGTCAGACCGTATATTCTCCCAATACACTGCATTGCCCGGAATCGGCTTGAAGATAACCCCCTTCTCAAGATTCTCCTGCGCTCTATCCCGCACAGTCTTGGCCGTAGAAGTCTCGTTCTCCGCATCATCGTTTCCCTCGGTAGCAGCCGTAGACGCAGCTAACGATCCATAGGCACCCGGGACATCACACTCGATGAATCGACACCAACTCTTGTCCCTCGGCCTCTCAAGGCGCGGGAAATGCGTGCCCCCGCCCTCACACTGCCCGTCGACGTACACCATGAAGCTGCTTACGCGCCCGCTGCGCTTGGTTGCGCTGCTCCAGTCGTAGTGGTAGGTGTAGTGGCCGCCCACGCCGTAGCGCTGCGTCCAGAGTTTCTCGACAAAGGTGTTTGGGCGCCAGCCTTGGAAGGTGCGGGCGCGGTCTTCGATGCATTTTACGGTTTCGGAGCGTGGCAAGGGGGCTTTTTCAGAGAGCCGGATGGCGGGGTTTAGAGATTCGCGGCCGGAGGCCCAGATTGTGGAGGGTCTGAAGAGGGATGTGCTGAACGAGGTGGGATGTTAGTTTGGGGAGTTGGTTTGCGAGAAAGGGTGTGGTGGGTGTTTTGGTGGGTTGGTGGGATATGCGCCGTATGCAAAGCTCAATTGTTTATCAACACTTTATGCTGGCGGGAGCATTGCTATGCATGAATGTCACGATTCGGGGGTTTGGTCCCGTCGTGCCTCAGATGCAAAGTGAAATCGAGTTCGATCACTTACCTCAGATCAACGACCTCTTTTCCCTCTCCTTCTCCCAAGAACCCTTCAATGTATATCACCAAGGGATCCCGGCTCAGCACGTAAACTCCCTTGTAACGGTGTTCTGCACATGACAAATTGTTTTCCGGGATGACCAGGCTCTCCAATGTTCTCACATCTACAACCTTCCCTTCTCTTGCTTCGCCATTGACATCGTGGCTGTTCTCTGCACCAGATGACGAGGAATTGATGAAGGATGATAAAGGGGCTCCCGCAAGGACGTATGCTAACCCGGCCAGGAATATGTATTGAGCGATCGAAGAAAACGACAATTGCGATTGCTGCAACGGCGGTGAAGGCGAGGTTGGGGAACGCATACCGCACCGGGTGGGAGACGAGTTGGTAAGACGAAAGCGAGCAGCACAAGAACAACAGATTGCCACCAGAGTTCAAGATGCCGCTTCAACGCCTCACAGTAATCAGGTCCCGAGACCGAAAACGAGTCAAGTATAGGTACAACGAGCGATTTCCCTACCCCCACACGGACCGAATGGAGAGAAGACGGAGAACAAAGCAAAAGACGGTGTTGATACTTCAGCTCGTTATCGTCGTTAATCCTTTATTGATTTTTCCAGTGAAAGGGAAAAAAAAGCAAGAACGTCAAAATCAAAATCAAAATCTAATCAACAACCCAGGAAGGGAAGACAGAAAGACAGAAGAACAGGAGCGATAAATGGGACAGGGATAAGGTTTCCCAACGCCGACAGATAAACTAACACAAGACGCGATTCAAGAAAAAAAGGGCGTCCCCACTAAAACACCAAGCATGCATGGAACACAGAACACTGAGAACCATCGAATTTACCCCTGAACCAAAGAAACCCCCCTCAATAACGGGCAGCTTGATATCCAAACCCCCACAACCAAAACAATCCTACCCAGCCCCCTGGTCCATTTCCCTTATCAGTTCATCACATCAACCTCACTCCTTTCATCTTACTCTCGAAAGCCACCAAATCTCCATCCCTGACCCGGCACCGACTTACATATTTTCCCGAAACAGAAGTCATCCGCGATGTCCCGCGCGCCGGGGGGGGGGGGGGG
>JALPSE010000093.1:51970-75743 GCA_030558545.1 Bipolaris gigantea
ACAGCCCAATTCCTCCCCGCGGATGCCTAACAGGGTAAGTTGCGCGGTGGCCAAGTTGCGTGCGCTGCGTTTTCTGGCGGTACGTTGGCGGTGTAGCGTTGGCGTCTCCCTCTTTTTCATCCCTTCTCGCATCGACTCAATGGTTAGTCATCTAGTGAGAAGCGCAATGGCACGACGCGGATCGATTCCATGCACCAGTACATCGCGTCGGGAAACAAACTGTAGTGTACCAGGTGTAGGCAAAGTGCGTCTATAATACGATGGAAGCGGGTTGAAGAGGACGGGCGGGAAGACGGTCCGGATACGACGACGGGGGAGTAGTCTGGTATAGCAATAGTAAAGTTAGGCGGAAGCGAGCGAGCGGGTTGTTTAGGGATCTAAGGTCTAAGGTCAAGGGGCGGAAGAGAGAGAGACTAGGGGGGTGGAGAGGGGCGGCGGCGTTGCAGACCCCCTTTTCCTTATCTCTTTCTTTTAGGGTTTTTTTTTTAGTCCGGCATCACCACCTTGGCCTGGTCTTGCTTCAATCCCTAAACTGAGGATCGCGCGACAAGCGGGGATTAGAAGGGGGGTTGGAGTGGACAAGGTCTAGGATGGAGGGGCGGGGAGGGGCGCTTGTTTGCGTCGCATATGCGTATGTTGATGCAACCTGCGTCGACACGGTGTACATGAGTGCCCCTCATTTGTTGCATCATTCCTTGGGTGGTGACGTGACGTGGGACGACAACGGCGATCAGCCTCACTTTCTAGCAGGAGAGGTTTTTCCCGCACAGTGGGAAATAGGGCAAGTCTGCCAGTATCGCGCTGCAGCAAGGCCTTTTGCATCAATGTTTTGTTGCGTTAATAATCTAATGATATAAGAACAACCAGCTCCCTCCAATTGCACCTCACCAGTATCAAATCAACAGCTATCGAAGCAGGGAAACCAGGAGAGCACATCGCAGGGAAACAGATATCTGCTATGATTTCATCATAAACTCTCTTGAACGAAGAAACAATTGGTATCCCAGAATCTAAGCACATCTAACAAGATACATCCGCCTGCAAACTGGCTCAAAAAGATATCAGTCGAATACTGAGACTTGGGATCGCCCGTCTCCACTCAAATTATACAAGGATGCAAAGATCCTGGTTGTCGAAAAGTTGTCGCAATGCGCGCAGTTGGTCAACTGCATGTCTGACGCACAAGACTGCTGTCGTCTGGCGCTGCTCTAGTTAGGCATGCAGTGTCCTGACCACTCATCTGGCGGGGGGCTCTGTTATGCCCACCCTCTTCCTCCCTACCCTATTTGCTTCCCTAATAGTTGATTTGGCCTTAAAGAATGTCTTCTTCAAATCGATTGCATTATTGATGTTTGGCACTTTGCCCTTTTTCGTGTTGCTCGGCCACTTCACGTGCATAAAACTCCACAAGCATAGTTCCATAGGCCTCCATCTCCTCCAAGGGAACAGCAAGGCGGAAGTCGTTCAAGAGTAGAAATTGCAGCTCTAGGTGATTCAATTCAACCAATGGCAGACCACCAACCTTTGCCACGTTAGCCAAATACCCAGTCATATGCGTTTGCATGTACACACCTTTGCATATCTTGAGTTTGTGTAGAACACGTCAGAGAAGAACTTGCTTGCACACGTCACGCCAGCAATGACAAGACGATGAATGTTGAAACTGTCAACCACAAAAAAATGTGAGAGATTTACCGCAGTATCTGCGTGCAAATCTTGCTGGGGAGGAGAAGGTGGCTGAGCACCTTCAGTCGGAGTACCGGCTACTTTACCCAGAGATCCTGAAGGGGGTGGCGTTGCGGCTTGAGCCGAAGCAGATTCAGATTGTACTCCATCTGTACTGGTGGGAGTTGCTGATACAGCAGATCTCGACCGTTCCACAGACTGTTGGTTAGCCTTGCGGATACCAGACATTGGGCCGGCATTTACCCTCTCGGTCATTCTGTCAAAGTAGACAAGCAAACTTAGAAAGACTTCGTATGTGGTGGGGCAGTATTTGTGGATTCTGCTAAGGTAGCTGAGGATGGAGATACTAGGCACGTTCTTTCCATGGAAGGCAAGAACGCTGGTGGTTTGCTGGCTGAGCCCCGATGTGCCTTCTGGGGGCGGGATTTGACGATGCAGGTGGTCGTGTTGGCGATCGTTTGTTGTTGTGATTTTAGTCAACAAGCCTGCCACCATTTCGATGATGTCGGAGACAGGCATCTCACTAATCTCGTACTGAGGGCCGACATCTGCCGGGTCTCGTCGGTGCCGCCGCGCCAGCAACCGCGACTGGGAGAAGGGACTGGAGTCGTCCAGAGCGAAGCTTTGGATATGGGAGAGGCTCTTGACCTTGATGCGGTTGGGCGATGGTGCAGGCGAGCGCAGAGACTGGGCAGGCGAGGGCTGGACGGGAGCCGGGCCTGTTGAAGGTATGGTTCTTGTGTTTGTGAAGGCGCCCGAGGCGGGGTTTGAACCAGAGGGCGTGGGTTGCTGTGAGTGCGGACGGAAGCAGGGGCTGGCCGGGGCCTGGGCTGCTGACGGTGCGGAGCCTGTGCTGGCACTCAGGTGGGAGCTGTTGTGCTGCTGCGATCGCTGGCTTGGTGTCGAGCTCGACTGCGGGGCTCCCGAATCGGCCATGGGAACATCAGCAGACGGAGTGCCTACACACGGCGCATTTGCGCTGGGTGAAGGGGAGGGTCGTACGGGCGTGTGCTGGGCGGTAGAAGATTCCGGCGTCTGCTGATGCGAGCTGGCGCCGCCAAACATGTTGGTGTGAAAGTGGTTCCCACCGAAATCGCTCACCAGAAGCGATCCCATGCCGCGTTCACAGGTCGATCCAAGCTACCGCTCTTTGAGGGGGTGGGGAGATGCGAGAGGATACGACACAGCGACTGTGTTTGTGATGGCAGAACGGGTGGGCCGGGAGACAGAGGGTGCTGGCAAGGCGGTGTCGGCGGTGCAATGTTGTTGAGCCTTATCGCAAAGAGCCCGAACTTGGACACAGCTTCAGGGGGCGCGAATAGGGCATGCGAGCCTGCTCTGACTGCCGTACTCGAGGGGAATTGGATGCCACGCGCCAGGTTGGAGGCAGAGGCAGAAGGGGATGGAGCGCAGGATACACACCTGGCGTGTTGGGCAACGAAGTGTTGTTCGAGAAAGGCGTGGGGAACGAACGGGACGTCACAGACCAACAAGTGGCTCGCAGGAGGGAGACCCTGGCTGCAATTCACCACCTTCCGAAGCCCATGTGACGACACTGTGCATCTCCCTGCACACATACACACACTGGGGCTACGGGAAGACACCTCACCATCAACAGCCCGCCTGGTCTGCCCTGCGACTTCGCAGCCATGCCCCGCGCGTGCTCGGCCTGCATACTTGGGCGCACACGTCCACACGTCTCTTCCTCTGAGTAGTCGGGGCAAACAGGAGCGCTGCATTCCATGCGCCAATCCCGCGCCCTCATTGGCCTGCTTGCTGCGCCGCGCTCCCACGTCTGCTTATCCCCACGAGTCTCGTGTCTGCTTGTCTAACCAGGCATTGCCACATACTTCACGTCTGCTGGTCTCATAGTCACTTCACTTTTGCTATCCGCGTCTTTTTTGGTTTCATGTAGCTCGTTCCGACCTCGTCGTCGGGTCGGGTCGTGTCATATCATACACGCTTGCCTATCCATCAGCCAGCATTCGCACTTCCCGCTCTACTGTCTGCCTGGGCCCTCGTAGTTCTGGTCGGGGAGATACAAATGCCTCTGTGCGCCCTTGCCTGTGAGCACAACCATGCGGATGACACCTCCCGAGCTGCCGTCCCACTTGATTGCCTCTGCAAGTGCGCCCTTGACGAACTTGATGCCTTCCTCCTCGCTCATGTTCTCCCTCCAGTTTGCGTCGCAGTAACCGTAGATGTATGTTGATCCTGAGCCGCCAATCGCATATGACTGCTTGTGAAGGGAGCCTCCGAGGGGGATCGAATAGACTTGGCCACCGTGACGGTGGTCCCATCCGGCAATGATCAGTCCGGCACTGCGGCTCAGTCAGTGCCCGTTCTTCCTGAGCCTTTATCCTACTTACGAGAGTTGGTCTTTGTTGGAGTAGCAAAGTTCTTGGAACAGCGCTGCCGCCGTCTGTGTAGTCGGGGGCTCGTCGTTGGTGGTGCCGTACATGCCCAGGTGGTATTGGACAATGTCGGCCACCGCCTGTGTATCGGCTGCCGAGCCGGATCTGCAGCACCAGATGGTATCGTGAACTTGTGTGAGTTTGTCCGTGACTCGGTTTGCGATATATGCTCCGGTCGTCGTCCTACTGTCGGCGGCTAATATGACACCATCTTTGAAGTTGATGGCCATGCTGCATAATGTGAGAGACGACGCCATTGGTAGCGGAGAGCGACATACATGGATGTTCCGAGGCTGCACGTATAATTAGCAATCTAAGAGCATAACCAAGGGAGGTAATGACCTACTTGACCTCGCCCTTCTTGAGGTGGTTCATGTCGACATGAATGCCGTCTGCGCAATAGTGAGCTTCCATTGTAGCTTGTGCATGTGCGGCGGGGTCCGTACCTTCTGACAGCGCACCGGTGGTCATCATCATCGCAATTCGGGGTAGCAGAGACTTCCGAGGGTCAACGGACAAGAACTGGGCGTATACAGAGCGTATAGAAGGGTGAGTGGCGGGCAAGGCGTGTGGTTGCTGTCGGAGCAGCTCGCTGTGTACCAGGCAGCCCGAGCTACGCAGCTCCATGTCTTGGCACTGCACAACTGGCTGAAACCTTCAGCCGCACTATGCGACACTCCAACTCACTCCTGTACTTGCGCGTTGGAACGCTCTGTACACTCACATGTCCAGCATTCCGGATGGTTGAGTCTCCTATTTCTCCTCCCTTCTCTTCCTCGCCTACGACTTCATCTCCGCCTCCGTCGAAACCACTGTTCTCAAGAGGCCGCTCGGCGCCTGCCATTACATCCTCAATACGCCCCACAGATACCGGAGGCCGCCCCAGCAGCATGGCTTCCGCGCTCGATTCATTCATGGGCTACCTGCGCGTTCCGCTCATTGCATCGTCTGGAATCGCTGCCCTGCTGAGCGGCCTCCTCTACTTCAAGCAAAAGTACGCAATGGCTACAATCGTTCTTGTCCGCATGGCTAACAACAGTAGTGAGATCATATACCCGCGAAACTTTCCCCCAGATGCTCGCACAAACGTACCCAGACCTTCGCAATTTGGCATCACCGACTCTGAAGAGTTATTTATTCCTACACCGGACGGCGAGTCGCTAAGCGCCTTTCTCATTCGAGCCAACAGGCAACATGCGCGCAACGTTACCATCCTCATGTTCCACGGCAACGCGGGCAATATAGGCTACCGTATTCCCATTGCAAAGATACTGGAGAACGAGCTGCGATGCAATGTGCTGATGCTACAATATCGCGGTTATGGCCTGTCATCCGGTAACCCCAATGAAAAGGGGCTCATGATCGATGCACAGACAGGCCTCGACTACATTCGCCAACGACACGAACTTCGCG
Organism: Bipolaris gigantea; assembly: GCA_030558545.1. NCBI lineage: Eukaryota > Fungi > Ascomycota > Dothideomycetes > Pleosporales > Pleosporaceae > Bipolaris > Bipolaris gigantea. The sequence goes on from JALPSE010000093.1 coordinate 57,484, forward strand.
ACACCAAAATCGTAATCTACGGTCAGAGCATTGGCGGCGCTGTTGCTGTGGGGTTAGTTGCTAGGAACCAAAAGGAAGGCGATATTGCAGCCATCATCCTGGAAAATACCTTTACTTCCATGAGAAAACTTATACCAACGTGAGTCGGGTACCACCTATTGGATGACGTCACTGATCAGAAGCAGCGCCTTTCCTCCTGCTCGTTTCCTGGCACCCCTATGCCACCAAATATGGCCCACAGAAGAGACGATTTCCAAGATTACGAAGATACCCATCCTTTTCCTTAGTGGTCTCAAGGACGAAATCATTCCGTAAGCAGTCACCGGCTCCTTGTTCTTTTCTTCTTGGACTTCATTCTATCCCATACGAAATCTCTGCAACTAACTCTTTTTGACAGACCCTCGCACATGACGCGATTGTTTGATGTTTGTAAAGCCCCGAAAATATGGAGAGAACTGCCAAATGGTAGCCACAACGATACTGTTGCGGAGCCTCATTACTTCCAGTACATCGAGGAGTTTTTGAATAAGTTCGTGGCACGGTGAACTTCAATGCAGTCGGATTATTGAATTGCCGGATGCGATGGGCAGGTATGCCGGGTAGGGTCCAGCAACAGGGACGAGCGCTAGCCGTCAAAGGACCGACGGCAAATGTTCGGCGTGTCACTGCGCCGCTACCATTGGTTCACGTCCCTCCGTGGAGAAATCCGCAATTTTACATTGCGCCTGGTAAGTACGTGTTTCTTCGTTCGCATGCGCATGAATGCTATTAGCAGGCTGTAAACGAAAGTCATGCGTTATTCAGGCTTCTCGGAACCCGAGACTGGACTGTCTCTTGGACCTGAGCATAGCGCTTCACACGGTTGACAACATGGCGATACTGGCTGCGCGTATGCAAACCGATTGGCAAGATAGTAGAATACACATAGCCGACTACGTCGCCCTAAAGCCAGCCCCAATATCCAGATCGCGATGGTTTGCATGATATCCGAATGACGAACAAAGCTTAGCCGCTGTGATTTGCATTTCTGGTGTCCTCTCAGCTATTCTCTGCGGGTATCCAGCATGTGCAAACGGTCTAGTATGACGGAGGACGTACACCTGGTTTCCTGGTCAGCGGCAAGACCCCAAGCGCGCTCGAGCAAGTGCAAGAGACAGGTAGGTGTGTGTGGATGATGAAAGATCGCCAGGGACCATGTCTGTATGTACATAATATGTACATACATGTATATGTACGTATACGTGCATGTATTCTTAGTCTGCTTGCTGGCAGAGCCCGCTTGGGCGAAATGAAGCAGAAAATTGGAAGCAGATCCTCCGCAGCCCCAGTTGCCTCACTATGGCGATACTAGTAGGAGCAATGATTGCGAACGGGTAGGCCGGGAAAAGCTACATGGGCCTACCCGAACTCCCCATCTCCACAAGGTGAAAAGTTGCGACAAACCCTGCCCACTTAGAGTATCGAAGACCCCGCAAGAGTCCGTGAACACAAAGAGGCTCTACGGCAGCGTCAGAGTGGCAAGCTGATTTGACTGGAACTTTATCGCTGGACCCTTGATGCGGATGCAAATAACGCCACGTTAAATATCCGGGTGGAGTCCCAGCCGGAGTGTCTTCCATGCCACAAGTTGCATATTAGCGTAGAGGACAAGTGTGTTTTCTAGGCTGTGAAGGTGTTCGCATGCCATTTCGAGCCCTAGTAAGTATGCACGCACGCTGCATGCGACAGCAGCGATACGGCGAAGCTGGCGTGAAGCGAGGAGCGGTGCGCCTAACTCGCCGTGACCCTGCCCTTATCCCTCCAATACAGGATCTGCGGTAGTTTTTCCTTACACCACCAGCGTCATACTCTACAAACAACCCATAAACAACCTTGCAGACGGGACAGGTGCTGCGTCTGCAGGCTGCTCGCCAGGCGACGATCATAACCGCGCAGGCACAAGCATGGTGGCTGTGCTGTGGCGCGCAGATCTCTGAACATATTGACATGCGGTCACGCCGATAGCGTGGCAAAGACGTCTGTAGGAGTCGAGTAGTCCCACATCTCCGTTATTGGCAGCCCCATAACCCGTTCTCATGTTTGAGGAAACGGTTGCGGGCCACCCAGCCCAGCGGACCGCCGAGCGCTGGCCAAGCTCCATCGACCTTGTCAGATGTCGTTCTGCTGTCGCCTTCAAGCCAGCTTGCGGACATTTTGGCCGCTCATGTTCGCGTCATCCAAGTTGCTGTGGCGCTAAACCTTCACGGGGCTCCAGGGCGTACAGTATACCCGCACGCTCCATCTTTCTTCCGCACGGTTCTTGACGCCTTACTGCAGCATTGCCAAGGGAGTATCACCGCCGAGACTGGTTGGGTTTTGCGTGTAGCTTGCCAGCCCTGGTGATGCTGTTGCCGGGTCCCTTGTCAGCGCCCTGGGCTGGCTCCATGCCTGGTCATTATCGGGGTGCCCAAACGCGTCCACGCGGCGTCCACGCCTCCTCCCTGCTCTCTACACTACCGGGCTTCTCTGGACGGCTCAGTCCATGCAGCCAGCATCTGATCACCGTCACGGTGGCCTTGTCAATTGGTCAGTATAGCTGCGTGTATTTCGGACCCATTGCCCTGGGTGGTGTAGGACTACTTCACCATCTTGGACTAAAGCATGGATCTTACGACCCGGCAGCACCGAAGGGGCTTGCATTTGGAACAAAGTGCTAGCGCGACTTGGGTGGTCGAATACTTTCTTCCCCATTACGACAAGCACACACCGTTACGAGGGATGCTGGCGTATTCCTTGGTAGATCCCTGGCCTCCGTTATACAAGCCGAATCTAACTTTTTTTTTGTCTGCCGAAGCATGCTACAAGGGACCCGCTAAGCTTTGGTAAGATAGTCCATGATCAGCGCCATCGGCCCATGGCAATCTAGAAACGGCATCACTCGCCACATGTGATGAAATACCACTTTCCTCAATGCTTACGTTCTAACATCCATTGATTCAGGGATCCAATCGACTTTCTCTCATTTCGCTGCGGTGATCGTTTCGCCTCCAGAGTGTCGGTTCAGACCATGCCGCTCCACTTCCCATCCTGACAGCCACAACTTGAACACTCCAAAGCCAATCAGAAGGCTGACTGTTACTGCGGCCAGCGGCGACTGAAGCAGAAAGCCCGCGAAACCCCTCGTGCGGCCTTCCCGTTCTCATTAGACCCGCCAGTGAGCTCCTCCCTGTGATCCTAGCTTCTAATATCTGCCGCATGTACGCTTGCCCTCATTACGGACCCTGCCGTTGCGCCGCCAAACCTCACGGGGCTTCACAAGATCATTTCTGCCATCTGAGTGGTTGCGTAATTCTGACCATCGTCTTCGTCCCGCCTTAAGCGAGCTGTTTCTCTAGCCGGTGCATCAACCGAAGTCTTTCATCTTCCCTCGAAACGGTTTCCCCTACTTTTGGACTTCTTTTTTTTTACAGGCGAGCACTTCACAGTCCCCTTTGTTTCGCTGTCACACCAACATTACCATTTCCCCCAAAAAACGACTTGCTCTCGGTACTTGGCGTCTCCGGATTGCCACATCTCACCAAGGCTGGTTGGTATAGAACTAGGTATGTCGTGCTCTACCTTTACTGGCTGGTGTGGCACCGGGCATTTGCACAATCGTTTTCCTAAAATTCCTTTTTCTAAGTGTAACATGGACTAACATGGCTTTCGTTTGGGTCCAACAGTGGGTGCCTTTTCCGGTCGTTTACGAACAGCACATGGGCGACTTACCACCTTGCCCTCGGCCTCAAGCTATGGATAATCCCACGACTTCCTTTGCGCGTGATGGAAACCCCCCTTTTACAAAACCCGACATAAGCTCTCCGTTTTACTCTCAGCTCAGCTCTCTCCCCCAAGGACAGCATCGACAAGACTTCCGCTCAGCCGCGCATCCGACCGGACACTATCAACCTCAAGAACACAACACATCTTCGCTTAGCATGGGCACAATGACTGGGGCATTGCCAGGCTTGAGCGCTGGCGGTGATTCCTCACTCAACATTCCGACAGTACCACGCTCACTTTCAGGCGCATCGACATCGGCCCTGGCCTATCAACTTGGACATAGCTTGCAAATGACAGGCAACATGTCATCACACTCACCATATGGACATAATTTTCCTATGGGCATGCACCAGCAATCCTTGATGCCCCAGCATGGCTCTCAGTACAGCGCTTACCCTTCTTTTAACACCAACCAGTCTTGTTCAGCCGGTGCGGGGGCGATGCAAGCGCCATACCAACACTACCAACAAGCCTCGCACTACATGTATTACCCAGTGCCATATGGGCCTCAGGGGCATTTCAGTTCGGGATTCGCAGCACAAGCTCCCCAAGGCCAAGCAATGTACGGTAGAAGAGCAAGTTTTTCAAACACCGGTATTCAGGTACAGGCCGCAGATCATTTACATATTGATGGCAACTTCTCAGGCCCTCGAATGTCTACAGCAAGCTTCCAAGGCGATGGAGCCACCTTTGCGTCTCCCTATGGCACGCAGTTGACATCACCCTCTGGTAGGTCTGCTGGATTCTCCTATCCGGTTATGTGGTACTACCATTTCCAAGAACACGAAGGCTAATTGCTCACGTAGGAATGTTTCACTCGGGACCTATGAGCTCGATTCCGCGTGGACCGCCGCGAAAACCCAAGCAGTCTGGGTACGCACTTTGGGTTGGAAACCTTCCGCCCGGAACTAAGGTAGTTGCTCTGAAGGACCATTTCTCCCGCGACGCTACAAAGGATATTGAGAGCCTGTTCTTGATTTCCAAGAGTAACTGCGCCTTTGTCAACTATCGTACAGAGGATTCCTGTACGGCTGCGATGCATCGATTCCACGATTCACGCTTCAATGGCGTACGACTAGTCTGTCGCCTTCGACGAAGTTCAGCACCAGCGTCAGGTGTTCCTACGGCACCTTCAGCTATGATAGACCAGCAGAAGCACACTTCTCGACCAGGAACGCCGGCCCAGGACAGTACCCCTGACGATCTCGCAGGAGGCGCAGTCGAGCCTCCTGTTCAGAAAGGCATTGACGGCGAGAAACCCACTGGTGATGTTGCAAACAAATACTTCATTGTCAAGAGTCTCACCCTGCAAGACCTGGAGCTCAGCGTACGGAACGGGATTTGGGCTACCCAGTCTCACAACGAGGATATCCTGAACAAAGCCTTCCAGGTGAGTTGTTCTTGGTTACAATTCGCTACGTGTCCCTGACGCAAGACAGTCTGCTCAAAGTGTGTATCTCATCTTTTCTGCGAACAAGTCGGGCGAGTATTTTGGCTACGCCCGAATGGCATCACCAATCCTCGATGATGGATCTCGCGTGATGGGCTCGGTACCCAAACCCGAAGCGATTATCGGTGCTTCCGATGTGCCTAAATCGATTCCTACTGCAGCAACGGAGTGGGCACCACCCGGACGGATTATTGACGACTCTGCGCGCGGCACCATTTTCTGGGAGGCAGAGCTGTCCGATGCAGAGAAAGAAGAGGGAGAGGAAGAGAAAGAAGGCAGCAAGGTTGAAAAAGAGGAAGCAGTTCATCAGGCGGTGGATGGAGATGCCGTAGGCGTCGCGCAAGGCTGGGGCAAACCATTCAAGATTGAGTGGATTTCAACAAACCGCCTTCCTTTTTACCGCGCAAGGGGTCTCCGCAACCCATGGAATGCCAACCGCGAAGTCAAGATTGCAAGGGATGGCACTGAACTCGAGCCTAGTGTTGGAGAGCGCCTGGTGCAAATGTTCCACCGCCTAGGCCCTTCAACTGCAGGTGCACCCGTCATGCCCGTTGGGCCCACAGGCACTTTCCCTCAGATGCGACCAATCTAGGCGACCTCCTCGCACAACACCTGGGGCTTGGAATGCATCAAGCTTACGATGGTTGGGCGAAGCAACCTGAGCGAGCCGCATAGGTTGTCCACATTACTTTGTTGTTGTTTTTTTTGGACTGAAGCAAGTCTGCATTCGATCTTGGTGGCGCTGCTGGGCAGCAAGATCACATTGACAGTGGCTTGGATTTTTCTGTCGCACGAATCCAGACCAAGACCTGACGATGGAATGCTTGTCACGAGGCAAAATGAGACTACGAAGCTGGACGATTGACAAATTCTGGATCGTGTGGGTGAAGCGTTTTTCCTTGTTGCATTGCACCCTTGTCAATTGTGGTACGTATTTACGTCGTCTGCTCCCTCCTTTCCGGTTTGTCCTAAATGTAACCTATGTTTCTTCGCCGTTCTCCTGCTCTCTGACTTGCAACGGCGTTTGAATTCATCGCCTACCTAATCGTCTGGTCCTCTGCTTACCCATCCTTTCCATATTCCATACATTTGGTTTCCATCCGTCGATGCAATTTTTCCTTGGCGCCCCTCCCCCACTGTTTGGTTGCACAGGCATGGAGGGATCGATAGTCCTGTCCCTCGTCTGCACTCAGTCTCACGCTCTTGAACAGAGTGGAGACGACTGCCAGAAACTCTGGTTCGGTCTACCGTATTCATCCAGGAGCAACACAGCGAAGAGGCAATTCCTACGAGGAGAGGCATCAGCGCCAGCTCACCGTGGCCGGCAGATTGTTCAATAGTATCCCAGTCAACCAATGCATCCCGTATGTAAGGCTGTCCACGCGACCAGAAGAGACGGAAGACGATTCCGGCCATTGCCGTTTGCCGGAGATACAGTTCGCCATGATGCAGCCCCACCTTTTTTTTCGCCATCGAAGAATCGTCACAGGCTCTCCTGAGGAAGAAGCAGGAGCAACGTTTACTTTTACGCTACGGGCGAAACCTTTTTGTGTGTGCCATCCAATAGGACCCGCACGGATGCGTGCACTCACACATGGCAAAGCAGCGCCACGGCGTGATTATCCGGCTCCTGGCAGCTATATGCTGTCGTGGTGGAACCTTTTGTCCAGGCGGGAAATAACACGTTGAACAAAAACATTCTAGGCCTGGCCGCTGGGCCCTGACACATGCGCATCTAGAACTTACGATGCCCATACCCATGATCCCTACCGAAGCACATGCATGACCAAAATCCACGATAGTTGCGCATCCAGGGTCAGCATGCAATTCTGCAGTTTTGCCCATGAGGGACTGTGCACGCTGGCCCATGGCTGCGGTGTGCGTGCGTGTGCCGTTGTGGCGGTGTACCCGCCATACTGCTTTCGACTAGTCTTACAGGGATGTCGAGACATGAGTCGTGCTCGCCCATGGCCTTTTGGTGGGATCATCTCAGGAGAACAGGGTATCCTAGTAGGAGGGGACTACACATGTACGTACACATGTGCACGATAAAAGCGAGTAATGGTACCGTGTCTCTCTTGCGGGAATACTTGCCCCAAAGCCTTGCAACACGGCGAAGCCGACGACTTGCGCTTCTTCTACACTACTTTTGCACGTTTCTAGCCGCGTGGGGCCGTGGGGATGGGGAGCAGGGAGCAAAAGGATCAACGTGAAGAAAAAGGAAGAAGGGCAAACTTGTGGGCTGCAAGAGCGGGATGAATGGACAAAATCCAGAGACGCGCGCGGCTCTTGCACTGACGGACACCATACACGCAGAGGAAAGCTGCATGCTGTTGCTTTTTGCCACTATATTTGGCACAAGCACTGGTATATACGCTCTGCCAAGCGTCCGATTCCCCTTCAGCCATGCCTTTGACCCTCCTTCACCCGTCTGACCGTCTGTCCTCTTTTCTTTTCCAACCCCGCAACCTCACACAACACAGTGGAGACGGGGGAAAAAGCGCCAAATGTCAGCTTATCCACCCGAGTCGTAGTGGTATGCCTGGTCCAAACTTTGGGCCTTTTGACCAGCAATTACCCTCTTCGGGGTACTAGGTCTTTTGCTGCTCAGGCGTACAGACTTGTCGTGTTACCATGTTAGACGACTCACGGCGCACTCGGAGTTCCTTGCGCCATGCGGCTGGCAAGTAGGCGTAAAACCTTGTCAGTGTACACTTGTATGTAGGTACACATGGTGTGGGTGTGGACGTGGGGACACGGACGGCGGCCGAGCCTTTTGCTTTTGGGCCTATCGACTCAGGTCGCCTCGTCTTCGGCGAGATTTTGAGCGGCAAAATGGAGATGCATGTGTAGAGACAAGGCCAAGGCGCTCACGATGCGCCTGTCGGGGCTTGACCGCCTCGTCAGAGTGGGAATCGTGCTGCGAGGGCTGATACGAGGAAAAGCAAAGAAAGGGATAGAGTGGTGTGGTCGGGGCCACAAGCATGCGGCCCTGAACGGATGGCCTTGCATCGTCCATGTTGTTCGCTCCGGTATCGCCACCGTCCATTTGTTTGTTCGTTTTTTTTTCTTTTCTTTTCTTTTCTTCTGGTCGACACTCGCCGCTAGGCGATTGGGAGGTGCTAGAGGGTGTGTAGATGTCTGACGACAATCTATCGTAGTGTAGCTGTACGACACAGCAGTGCAGCCAAGTGTCTGTTATTTTCTTCGAAGAGGGAAGTGGCTAGGTGGTAGGGAGCAGGCGTACGGATATGCAGCGTGATGCACGAGCCCTAGTCTCTCCCCCCAAGAACCAAACGCGAGCGTTTCTTGTCGGGAGCGAGACATGTTGGGTAGTTGGTGTACGTGAACGTCTTGTTCTTGGATATCCGCACCGGTCGTCGGTAACCATGTGATATGCATGGCCCCAACGAGCAGTGCACTCCCCTCACGTTTTCCACATGCAAAAGTCCCCACACACGTAGTAGTCACCCGGTACGGCGCGGTTGAACACCACGGGCGCAGGATCATTTGTGGGCAACGAGTTTTTGAAAAGGGTAAGAATCAATTCTTTCTCTCTCTCTCTCTTCATGACCGCTCATTAGTATAAAAAAAAAAGGAAATATCCGAATTACCACATTGTTCAAATCTTCCATCTGAATAAAAAAAAAAGACTCATTCCACAGCCTTTCAAATCTTCAACCCCCTCACGCCCTCCACCTCCACCTCGACAACCGCATCCACATGCGCCGCACTTTGCGCAAAAGAAACCTCATACACGCCCGTGTCCACCACCCACTCCTTGGCCGCCTCGTCAAAGTAGGCAAAGTCGCTACAGGCAAAGGGCAGCCGAACCAGCGTCTCCTCGCCAGGCGGCAGATGGAGCTTGTGAAACGCGGCAAGCGTCTTGACGGGATGTGCGTCGGACGTCTCCTTCCTGCCAACATACACCTGCACGACGACCGCTCCAGCCACGGCGCCCGCATTCGCCACTCGAGCCGACGCAGCGAACCGGCGAGACAGAGGCCTAGCCACAGCGGCCTCGGACAGGGAAAAGGTCGTGTACGACAGCCCGAAGCCAAACGGAAAATGCAGCTTTGTCCTGGCCAGCCGGTCGTAGTGCCGGTATCCGACAAAGACGCCTTCGGCGTAGTGCACAGTAAGCTGGCCGCTGGGGTCGCGCTCGCCGGGGAAATTGCCATGCGCGGGCGCGTCCTCGATGCGTTTGGGCCAGGAGAGGGGCAGGCGGCCCGAGGGATTCACAGCGCCCGACACAATGTCCGCAATCGCGTTTCCCGCTTCCTGGCCGGGGAACCAGGCTTGCACGAGGGCGGCGACGCTGTCGAGCCAGGGCAGGGCGACGGCTACGCCCGTCGAGTTGACGACAATGGTCTGCGGGTTCACGGCGGATACGGCGGCGACGAGCTTGTCCTGCGTGCCTTGGCGTGGGAGGTGGAAGGAGGCTTGGTCCTGGCCCTCGGTTTCCCAGACGGGCGTGTGCCCTGTGAAGACGATGGCGTAGTCGCAGGCTGCCGCGAGGGCTTGGGCTTCGGCGGCGAGGTCCCGGTCGTGCTCCTGTTCGTACATGAAGCCGAGGCGGAAGCCGGGCAGGCCGTCGAGGATGCCGGCGTCGTCGTTGCTGCCGGTTGGGGGTTTGGAGATGATCTCGATCTTGTAGCATTGGTCTTTGACGAAAGGGTAGCGGAACTCCTCCTCGGCGTTGCCGCCGAAGAGAAAGCTCATGGCGTCGGGTGAGTTGTGCTTTTGCTCGAAGACGAGTTGCTCGCCAATGTATACCGTCGTTGGGCCGATGCCTGAGCATCCGAGATAATGCAAGCCAGACTCGCTGGGGTAAAACGTTGCGCCAAACACAACCTCGCTGTGTTTGGCCTGATGCTCCAGCAGAGGAGAGAACGCAGCCTCTTTGACGCGGTGGGCGCTTTTGATCGGCTTGCTTCTGTTGTCCTTGTCGAAGAGCTTCATCGTCCATCCATCGTTTCCCTCCATGTCTCTGCAGCCTTTTGATAGAGGGGGGATGAGACGGTACGTTGCTGCGCCCTTGGCGAACTCAAACTCTACGTCGTCGCCATATGCAGATCTGAGGCCCTCTTCCGGCGTGATGCGGTAGTGAGCATTCAAAGACGCACTGCCGCCGCCATGGATGAGAGCTTCCTTGGCCAGACCAAAAAGCCCAATCTTCTTGCCCTTGACCTGCTCTTTTCTGAGCGGCAGAACACCGTTATTCTTCAACAGCGTGATTCCCTGTCCGGCAACATCGCGGATGAGCTTGCAATGCCTTGGGTCCACTACCGACCGTTCTGGTGGTATCTCTGGGTTTTCGAACGCTCCTACCTTCTCAATCAGGCTCAAAACGTTCCTCGCCCGCTCGGTGATGGTGGCTTCCGTAACTTCACCCTTCCTCACCGCCTCAGTCACTGCTTCGACGCTGCGCCATCTTGTTGGTCCAGGCATCTCTAGGTCCAGTCCAGCATTCAGGGAGTCGGCAGTAGAGTTTGTGCCGCCCCAATCGCTCATGACAAGACCGTTCCAGCCCCATTCGCCCCGTAGAATCTGCTTTAATAAAAACTCGTTTGAGTCTGCATGTGTACCGTTGACCTTGTTGTACGAGGTCATAACGGCAAGTGGATTGGCTTCCTTGACAGTAATCTCAAAAGGCTTCATGTAGATTTCCCTCAGCGCACGTTCCGAGACAATCTCATTGACTCGCAGGCGATCCGTCTCTTGCTCGTTTGCCGCAAAATGCTTGATGGTTGCTGCAATGCCTTTCTCCTGGAGTCCAGTCACAACGTTGGCAGCCATCTTTCCGGCTAGATATGGATCCTCGGAGAATGATTCAAAGTTTCGGCCACCGAGTGGATGTCGGTGGTTGCACATGGTGGGTGCGAGTCTATGATCAGACTGTCAGCAACGTCCATGTACTACGCACAAGTACACATACAGCACTCTCGCGCCCTTGGTCTTGATTTCCTCCGCCAAGGCATGGCCGATCCGCTTTCCGTTTGCAGGATCCCATGTTGCGGCCGTGCATACTGCAGCAGGGAAACAGGCTGCTCGCGTTCCTCCCGTAAAGACTCCACCGCGTGCGCCATTCGGTCCATCGCTGGTCTTCCAATGGTCAGGTTCGATGTACGCCCGTTGCTATGCTCGCAAAGCCGTACCTTGATCGCAGGAACACCTTTTTCTGGAATTGGAACGGTTTCCCAAAAGTCCTTGCCAGCGAGGAGAGTAATCTTCTCTTCCAGTGTCAGAGACTGGAGAGTAGTCTCCACTTTTGAGCTCATGGCTGTAGGTGTGTAACGATGTAGAGCTGTGGTCAGGACCCTGAGACTAGGAAAAAGAGAGTATAAGTGATTCTTGCTACATGCAGCCGAGATGCAAGTTATACGTTGCCAATACCACCGCTCGGTAACTTTCTTTTAGAGCGCAGCCCTCCAAATCTTATGTACCTGGGTTTTCACCTGCTCCACCCCCATCCCGTTCGGGCTGTTTGTCCGTCTTTCCGATAGACATGCTGTTATCCCACCAACCTGTTCATCGCGACACGACAGTGCGGAGAAGCACAGATTTGTACCATTGGCCGATTTTAGAAGCCAACATAGCGGGATTGCCATGCGTACCGAGGTTTTGCCATCCGGACGACATGATTCGTTGTCGGGGTGGTTTCGCTCGGCATCTTATGGATGAGCCGAAGAATAGCCTCAAACGCGGTAAGCTTTTATCCACCTAGCGTCAGATGACTGAGAAACGTAGGATGCGGGCTTACATGTGTTGAGGGGAGTATGAAGGGCACAAATGGATGAAGTGGGAGGGTTGCAAGAGGGAAGTTGCTTGCTCCCACAGCTTAGTCAGATCCGGATGCGGAGCCCTTCCGAGGCTCCATCCGGGACGACAGCGGGACCCACGTGTGCTTGGCTTGTGCCCTGTCAAGATGAACTTTGTCATGTATCCACCGAATACGTCACGTCTTGTAAACGCTAGTGGTCCTACTCTACATACTTTCTTTTTGCCTTTTACATCGTTCCATTCTTGGTGTCTCATTTACCGGGCGGTCATCTTACTATTAAACTATCTTTTTTTTACATCTGGATTATAACCCTGAAGAACGAGATGGCATCCAAAACGTCGGCGGAGATCAAGCCCACATCCAGCCGGCGGCATCCGCTCCAACGCCTTGACTCTCCATCCAAAGGATTTTCAGGTGCTGTGCATGTGAGTTACAGTACCGTATTATCGTGGGAAAGATACGATGAAATTCACATGCTGATCCACTGGGATGTAGGTCCTTGGCCTAGTCAGCTTCTACCTATCTTTCAAGTTGTACGTGCTTCCGCAAGGGCAGAACAAAACAAAGAAACTAACATGTCCAAGTTTGGCCGATAATCCAAATGTCTTTGTAGGTTGGCACAGTTCGCAAAGGGCTGTTGCACACAAGTATCCTGACATGTCGGTTAGAGTTCCTCATTTGGTTGGCATCTCCAATTTCTGACGATACTCGGCCTCTCCATCTCTACTCTAACCTTTGTCGTCGCCCTTTTGGCGGACTTGACATCCACAGCCTTGGAACAATCCCCGGACATGCCTTCCAACCCACCCGCAGTAGCTTTCTCATCGCGCCTCTTTAGGTTGAAGAACTATCTAGCATTGGTCGCAGCGCCAATGGAAATCACCATTTCAGTGCTCTACTGGACAATAAAATCTATTGATGGGAAACTGCTTGCGAGTTCGTATGTACAGCTATTTTTTTTTTAATTCTTACTCAACGCCTTGCTGTGTTCAACTTGGTAGTTGCTGGTGAAAACGAATAGGGCTGACGCAAACGTCACAGAGAAATACCACTACCACCCGTATTCTATGATGTTGGATTTCATCTCGTGCCTGCTGTTGTCCTTACCATAGATTCTCTGCTACTCTCCCCTCCATGGCCCACAACGCCCATGAACGAGTCGGCACCCATGATAACTCTTGCTCTTTCTACCATTGTTGCCTTTTCCTATTGGATCTGGATCGTACGTCATGGACTTCTTGACTCTTCACACGTTGCCTTGCTTCTCTGACAATGGCTCAGGAAATCTGCTACTCCCAGAACGGCTTTTACCCCTATCCAATCTTCCAGCTTCTTACCACCAGCCAGCGCGTGGGCTTATTTGTGGTAAGTGGAGTCATCATGTGGGTTGTTGGTGGGGCCTTGAGAATTGTGTACGCCAGGGTGAATGGATATGAGAGTGTTGAGCATCTAGACAAAGTGAGGAGGAGTAAGGTCATGGGTGGAAGCGGAAAGTGGGAGTAAGGGTTTGGAAGAGAGACGGAGTATGAGAAGCTGGATACGGTGTAGAAGGAGCCAATTCGTATGGGCACATTATCGGGAAAAAGAAGCACCCATAGATATGGGGCGAGAATCTATAGACGAGTACAAAGAGGCAATGGGAAGAGGGCAGAGTAATTGTAGAGATGGAATTAGAAGCTGCTCGGGAGTACGTGGGCATACATGTGGTGCACAGCCGTGTGTTTATAGACAAGACATTGAAACACCGGGATGGATTCAAGCACAGCTACTTTCTTAACGATGAAGACGTAAAAGCAGCGATACTATACATGCTCACCAGCTGTTCATCAGCAATCCATGTTTGCGAGAAAAGATTGAACAGTAGGGAACCGTATAGAAATGAGAGAGGACGTGTCTGAGTATCTTTCCAGTGATCTTTTCAGCCTGCCACTCTTCGAATCTATCATAGTCGACGGTATAGGATACGGCAATAAATTGTATGATATCATGCAAAAGCGGAGCACTAAAATGTCTCTAAGAAAAGAGGCCCTAAGCGTGATTTTGTAGACGCATCGAGAATGCTATGCCAAGTTGTAGGTATCGCATTGAGAATTCGACATGACATGGTAATTCTTTAACTCGTAGACGGAGAAGGCGGCGCAGTGATAGTGCGTTGGTCGTCATCGTCATCTTGGTCGTGTTGGGAGTAGTCGTTGGCCGCATTGTACAAATGGGTACTGTACTGGAAGACCGGATGATCAGGGCCCAGGCCATAGGCGTAAGCAGGGTACTGGTAGCTAGTACTCTGATGGCTATGGACGTTGCCATACGCTGTCTGATGAAATGAGGGCATCATGTTCTCCTTGTTATCGTATTGAAACGAGTCGTCGAAAGGCTTGTAAGTATGAAAAGGAGCCGTCGGGCTCGGCGAGGGCTGATGTGTAAAGGCCGAGGTAAGATAGGTCATACTGCTGGGCTGTGAGAATGAAACAGCGCTGTCATCTTGAAAGACATCAAACCGCTTTCGCTTGGATGCGCGAGCGCGAGCGCGATTGCTGGTGCGGCCATAATCTTCATCGTACTGGTTGCGATCCAGCAAGGGGAATGCAGGGTGATTTGTTTGTCTGGAATGACGAGAGGTGTTCAAGTCGAGATGCGCGAGTGCAGGACGCCTGCGCATCGGAGGAGAGCTCTCGGATTTGAGCTCGATCTCATCTCCATCCGATTCAGAGCACGAGATTCTTCGTTGTCGCTTGAATGTGCCCAAAGGAGTGAAGATGAGCTCCGTTGCCTCAACGTCCAAGGAGTTGAGCTCCAACTGTGCAACAACAGAACTGTCCTTCTTTTGGTTTCTCTTGCGGCGCATCTCCGGGGTAGCTGAATCAAAAATATCCATCCCAGGCCAGTACACACCCTTGAGCTTGGTTGACTCACTGACGGCCATTGGGTCTGCTGCATCTGCAGGATCATCCTCAATCGCACAAGAATTCGCTGCCTGTTGGTATGATCGCCGCCTCTCGCTTGGGTCCGAGTATTCACTCGAGGTCTCATAGTCGGGGTTCGTGTAGCTTTGAGAGCTGGCGCGTGATTCTGTAGGCCAGTATTGCATGTGGGGCGCGAAGGTATTGCGGTTACGGAGAACTGGGCCCGCATTCTGCGAGAGGGGCGAAGGGGATTGCTCCACCTTTATCGTGGTGTGATGGCGCTGCTGCTCTGCGAGACGGGGATCGAGAAAGTTAGCCGCGGCGGCAGCGCGACGAAGGGGGCGTGGCATAGGAGCCTCGATCTTGGGCGCAGAAGTGGAACGGGCTACAGGTCAGTGAAGTCAGCAACATTGGCATGCGATGGAGCGCAGGCATTGTAGGCTATACCAGCTGGCTTTGCCCGAGTGCGACGTTTGTCCTTTTGACTCATCCGCTCCGACATGAGCTCCTCGACCGACCATTCAGCATACCATTGGTCGTATGCCTCGATGAGTTGACGGGATGATTCCTCATTGGTAGAGCGGACCTTGACCTTGTAGTAGTTGGATAAGTGGCCCTTGCTGGCGATGTGGGTAAGTAGATGGGAGACATCGCTAAAGTTTGGTTTTTTGGGACAGATGTTGCAGTGAAGCGGTATGTTGGCCATGCCGGACGGTTGCAGAGGCCGCCGTCTGCTAAGGAGAAACTGCAGCGTGGAGGCTGGCGTTGGTAAGGAGCGTAAGTGGAGCAGACACAAGAGCAGCACAGCAGCACGGCAGCAAATGCGAAATGTGGCGAAAGGAGCGGGCTGGCAGATGAGAAGGCGAAGTGGCAGTGGGAGACGTGCTCACAAGAGGTTCAATGCAGAGATGGCTGCCGACCGCTGCGGTAGCTCCAGCCCATGGCCTGAGCAGGTTAGAGGAAGTAGAGAAAGAGAGGGAAGCACTCGCAGTCAAGGCATGGGGGAAGGCACACAGTATCTGCAGACGAGGGGGAAGTTTGTTGGTGGTGCTCTAGCAGGCAGAGCACGTGGAGAGGCTCGGCACTGACAAAAGAGGCAGTCACCGTTATTTTGCTCGCGCTTTGTGTCTCAGCGGCTAGGGAGAAGACGTGAGGTATTAGATAGCGGGAGGGCAATGGCAGGAGACTCGACTGTCATGGCGGAGAGATGCTCGCCGTCGCTCCAGCGCTGCATGCCGCCCACGACAGGAGGCATCCATGTACATGGTGGGTGCAGACATTTACAACTTGCACAGGGCAGATAGGAGAAGAGGTTGGACACCGACTTGGTCTATGGCATTGCCGTTCACTTACCTAAGCATCTACGAGTCACAGATCGAGGCATGCAGCTGGTCCCGGGTTAGTGTCCATGCTCAGGGCATGCGAGAGCAAGCACCTACTAGACGGGATCTACCTCTTCAAGGCCTGGATACTTGAGAAGACTGAGGCCGGCAATGCCGAAGACGGTATGGAAGACATCGACCATGTCGCCCGGACGGTCTGCGAGGCCACCCAGGTCGGGGTCCTACCAACATCAGATGCAGGCCCGAGCCGAGACAGACGGCTACTTACCTGGCACTGCAAGATGAAGTGCGTCAACTTGGTGCCGTCTATCCAGTGCAGCTTGTCCAGCATGGCCATGCTGCTCATGACCCACCAGCTGTAGCAGACGTCTTCCTTCTTCTCTGGCCGCCCGTTCAAGCCGCCACTCTTAAGCTGTCGCTCGCTCAGCCATGCGGCCAGCTTTTGGTGGTTGACGAGGTCGAGTCTACCTGCGATGGTCAGTGCGCCAAGGCAGGTGAAGACCTGGCCAGCATGCGACTCGGCGCCAGGGCTGGTTCCGTAGCCGCCATCAAAGTTGGCGCACGAATGGACGTATTGGGCCGCTTTGGCAACATCGGCCAGATGGAGCAGTCCGAGGAGCGAGAGGGCATTGAGGGCAGCGTACAGGAAGCGAGTGTCGTGCTCGCCCCACTCGTCACCTGCAAACGTGCCTGTTTGGGGGTCCTGCAAGTTTGCAATGACTAGACATGGCATGAGTGCGACTCTTCCTCCCCATGCGACGACGACCAGCGACGCGCGAGCAACTTACACTGTCCAACCCCCTGGCGGCCGGCGGGAATGCGCTCGTCCAGCTCGGCCAAGGCGTCGAGCGTGGCCAGTATCTGAACGGCACTCACAGTGTAGAGCATGTGTGCATCGTGGCCGGGAGCAGCACCGAAGCCGCCGTGGGGGTGCAAGCAGGAGAAGACAAAGTCCAGAATGCCAGCCCTAGACAGGGCGTGGGGATGGCCGAGGAGGTGCAGGGCCGTCAGCCCCCAGTAGAGGCCATTGAGGCGCAAGTGCTCGGTGAGCCAGTACTCGAGCTCGTCTTTGCGCTGGAGCGGGTCAGCGCGGGATTTGAGGGCCGGGTGCTTGCGTGGCCAGGCAAAAGCAGGGCGCACGCACAGTATCGAGGCTCTGGATGTAGCGGACGTGCTTGTCGACGAAGAGAAGCATGTTGTCGGGCATGGCCGCCGTGGCAGCACGCCCGGGCCCAGAAACAAGAGACATGTTCGAGACGAGGGCTGGGTTGTGGTGGGATGGAGGGAGGGAGGTAGTGCTTGAGTGACGGGTTACAGGTGCGGTGCATTGGTGTCGAGCTTGTGTGCTTGGGTCGGACGACAGGGGTGGGCCTGGGCGCAGCTCGGAGCGTCTGAAACAAGGCTTGGCAGGCTGCCCATGGATGCAGCATGCGTGTGTGACATGGAGCCATGCACACACACATACACACGCGCGCGCGCATTTTGGCTTTGCACGCCACGGCACTACGCTGCGCTGGCTGATGGACATCTGTACCGGTGTGCACAGTACATGCGTACACACACGCTTACATGGATACGGACATGTGTGCATGTACATATATGCATTGTACCCGCTCCTTGGCATGGTGAAGTGGTTGCCCCGCCAGCCTACGTATGCGCGCCCTCTGTCGACACATTGCAGGAGTGACGGAGAGAAATACTCGAGGCCTCCATGTGTGGTGTAGTGGTGGCCACGGCAACAGCAGCGGTAGCAGCAGCAGCGAGACGAATGCATGGTGCATACGTGGTATTCACAGTGCCGCGCATGGCTGGCGGTGCATCCGCGGTGGACACCAGTTTGCGCACGATAGCGTCTCTGGGCCGAATTGGGGTTTTAGCAGCGTCGCGCGTCTTTTGTACCTGGGGCCGTGCGCGGGCCTCGTCGTTGGCGCTGCCGCCCTTTGCAGCCCGTGGCCTCGCCCCGTCGCACGTCGCAGAGC
>JALPSE010000094.1:0-19000 GCA_030558545.1 Bipolaris gigantea
ATGGAAGGAAAGCGCGGGTCATGCGAGTGGGGTGGGGGAATGGAGGGCCGTTTATGGGGTCCGGGGAGTGTGGGAGGTGTTGTAGTGAGGTTCAGCATTTTATCCAGGGGTGTCCGGGGGGTACATGTGGGGGGCAGGGTCATTGTGGGGGTGAGGGAGGTGCTGGAGGGGGTTTTTTGGAGCCGGGAAAGCAGGGGGGACATTCGAAGGAGGACTTGAAGAGGGAGGTGAAGAATCTGGTTAAGGAGGGAAAGGGGCTGATTGGTAAGTTTTTGAAGTGAGGTCGTTGCGTTGGGGGCGGGGGTGCTGAGTGGGCTGGAAGAGTGACTCAATGATTATCGCTGTGTAGTGGATTGTTTTCAATCCAAGATCTCGTGGGTTTAGAGCTTCAATGGGCTAGAAGATGTGTAAAGTAGAGATGTCTCTTCACATGAAGTTATGCGTCCAATCGAACGTTGGGTTACGAGAGCGGAGTGAGATCAAAGTGTTCGATCCCCATGGAAATCTTGTCTGCATAGTTGCTCTTCACTCTCCTAGATAGGTGGCATGACGAGCCAAATCAGATGTGGAAAAAGGACAATTGGAGCTGAATAGCCAAGCATTGGTCAAGCTTTCTCAATCGTCTGCGCGTTGCCCGGCGAGGCAGAACTAAGCTATATAAAACGCACCTCAAAATAGAGGCAAATGGGATGTTAGCAACTGTTTGTTGTCGTGCTGTTGCTTCTGCTACCCTGGAAGCACCACCTGTGACTGTTTCCTGTTTTTTTTTTGGCCACATGACATTGATGTTTGTGTGATTTGGTTTCAGACGTTCCCGAGGATGTAGAAACAGAAGAAGCGGAGAAGGCGGTTGACGCATCTGCGCTGATGATTCGAGGAGGCTGGAAAACCATTTCCTCCCCCTCAAGCCGTTGTATTGATTACAGAGAATGCAATTGAGGGGCTCACTGGATGCAGTAAGCCTGACACGTGCGAGCAACCTTGTCAAAAGCGGATTTACACGATTGAATGCATGGAGGGGAAAATCCGGGGTTGTCGGCAAGCCTCGGTAGAGCCTCGCGTTTGTCCGTACTTGGGGCAAAACTTCGGGTAAACCTGTGACCAAATCCCGGGGTAGAACCGGACCTGGATTAGACCCAGAGATCGACACGAGGTCAATGTTAGGAGGATTGGACAATGACGTACGTGCTCGCCAATTATGGCAGTTCGTAGGTTCACATACCTAATTCAGACTAGTGCCGCCATACCCAGCTGCTGGTACCTACGCGAGCCTATTTCGACTGCCGGCCATTCGAGTTGCTGTTGTCAACGGCCTATCTTGTACTCTGTTCTGTTCTCCATCATGTATTGCCGCTCAGTAAAGAATGATTTGTCCAATTACCCCTCATGTTCTCCCGGCTACCTTGGCTGACCAGGACTCCCACGAAACATGGCACCTGCAAAAGAAGTAGCTAGAGACTCTCATCTCGCAACAATTTTTCGGCTTCATGCACTACCCCGGAGTACCCACTACCCAGAAGTGGGGCCACACCCTCCCTCAGAGAGCCTGCCTACTTCACGACTCTCGTGCATCTCGTTCTCAGGCGCAAGGTCGACTGACTTGACCTCATTATCGGTAAGACCGCCAATACTGTCGTCCTGCCTAATAGGCTAGGCTGCATTACCCAACTTCTCTTTTCATCTCTCTAAGCGCGCCTTGAATGTAACCACCATATAATCTTACGTCCGAGAAGTAATAACTCAAGGCATTAAGGAATCGGCAGTTATGTTGTGGGTTAAGAGAAGTCGGCAATCAACTTCAGGATCAGAAGACGTGGCGGCTATGGTCGGACGAGATACGGTATAAATACCTCCGCACCCGTCTCTACATCGATGGCAGCACACTCGGCGACCGATCCAGTTCGACTAAGCTCTTTGCCCTCGCGAAATTCATCATCCATCAAGGCAGAACTCCTCCCATCTTGACCAAAATGCTTACCACGACTCTCCTCGCTACTTGCGGCCTTCTTTCACTTGCACTTGCTGCTCCAGCGGTCAAGGTCGAGGAGCGCCAGACCGCCTGCCATAGTGTACACGTCTTCCTTGCCCGTGGCACCAGCGAGCCGTATCCCGGTCGTCAGAGCTCTGTGGTGTCAGCCATCTGCAATGGTATCAGCAACTGCGGCTACGAGGACATCACTTACCCGGCCAGCGTGAGCCCAACGTACTGCGGCTCGTTGTCAGCCGGCGTTACTGGCGGCACTGCCCAGATCACGGCTTACGCAAACCGTTGCCCAAATGCGAAATTGGTTCTGACCGGGTACTCGCAGGTATGTGGCTCTTTTTGTGGGCAGTAAGAGGCGACCGGGTGGCAAGTCCAACTTTGAAGCAATGGTCACCGTGACCCAGCTATTGGGCTGACCTAGCACGTTTGAATGCAGCAAGACGAAGACTGTGCTAACTTTGATTCTTCATCCAGGGTGCTCACCTCGTAGGCGACATACTCGGCGGCGGAGGAGGTAACTCAGGCTTGGGATGCTCCAGTCCCGTTACCACTGGTCTAAACCCTTCTACTTCGCCCGGAAACAAGAGTGAGATATCTGAATCCTATAATTTCAATCTAGCCGGCTAACGAGAACTTATCACGCAGTCCGCGCCGCGCTTCTTTGGGGCGACGTCCGTCACACAGCGAACCAACCATATAACTCTGCATCCGGTGCCGCCTTTAACGGCGTAAGTGGACCTCTCTGGCAGCTATCAAGCTATAGGATGTAGCTGAACCTTTATGGAAAACTCGCTAACGTACATGCGTACAGATTAATCCCCGCACGGGTGCCCAGCTCACCTCGCTCAACCGCTTCTCCAATGTGCTACGCGCTTGGTGTCTATCCGGCGACAACGTGTGTGCCGGAGGTCGTGACCCCAACGCGCACACTAGCTACTTCAACATCTTCTCTGCGGAGGCAGGTGCTTGGGTTAAGACCAAGCTTTGAATATAACCAGCTCTTTCATCTCGCATAGAGAGCTTCCCGGGATGGAGAAAGGCTACCCTGCTCTTACAATTCTCTATGTCAGTAATCAAGCAAGTACAAGACTGTCGTTATCAAAATCTGCAAGTACAAGTGGGAGTGTTCATAGTCGATATTTCTCAATCCATCATGATCACAAAGACTTTTCTTTTTCTAGCACCTATCTCTTCAGGCAGGCCGGGTCGCACGTTGGACAGGCATCAGAAAATTCATAATCACTATGGAGAGGATGGGTCTCTATGCCTACATTCCGCCCGCAATATAGCGTGCAGAATTAGCCTTGTCGAAACCATGTCGTAGCTGTGCACTAAACAATCTCCGCCGGCCAGAATTAGCAGCGTACGGAAATGCGTACGTGGAGGCAAACCTCCCTCGATGCAAAGCTTTCCAGGCTTAGCATCCTACTACTTACCTTGGAATATTCATCAAGAAGGGCGTATGTTATATCTGGCCAGTGCTGGTGATGATCAATGTACAATCATCATTTCTAATGGAATAACTACTCTGCTATATCACCCCTTACGAGTCATACGCCTCGTCCTTGTCAAACCTTACTCCTCCGCCCACACCCTCCTCCGCCATCCCCCTTGGTGCAACAAGACCTATCTTCCGTCCATCATGTACATCCCAGGTGACGCCAAGAAGGCTCCTTGGCCCCAGACGACGAGGCTGCTTCTCCCGTGGAGGGGGGAGGGCACCTGGCGGAGCGATTCCATCCAGTGCATTTCGGATCCATTTTCTTTGGGCTGTGCGCAGCTGTTGACAGCGAGAAAGGAGGGGGGGGGGCTGTAAGTAAGTGTTTGCGCCTTGGCCATTCTCAGCCTGCCCTGTGCGCGACATGATGGCGACGTGCGAAAAGGGAGTCGCAGCAAAGGAACAGGAATGATGTCTTTCCTAGCTAGGAATAAGTAGTAGAAGTTCAATATCCGTTCACGTTGGAGGATAATCATCGCCGCGGGGGGACGATCAAATGGTGTGACAATGAACGAGCTTCTAGGGAGGATCCAGCCACGTAGGTAGCGAAATATCGAGGCTGACATTACTGTATCACCTCGTTTATTTACTCTCTCTTGAGACATATAGTGATTCCAGCCACCTATGGGTTTGTAGAGTATGCAGCTTGCTTTGTATTCCTTTACCGGAAACGTCGGGTGTGGTCTTGGACAACCGCTTCTACCTCTGAGCTTCGCACAATGGAGTCTTGCATACATGTTTATCCTCGATGCTTTTTCCATCGAATCATTGTACTCGCACAACACTCATCACAAAAGGAGATATTGGCGTACAGAACCTTGGGCTCCTCGTATTATCTACAATCCTGACCCCCAAGGAGATGGTAGAAATGTGATTCCGATGTCGCAAGTACCTAACTAGACACCCTCCCCTCTCGCTGCTACGTTGTCTCCAAGTAGTGTAGTTTCCTGGCCGGCACAGGTCTTGACACGATAGCCAATATGTGAGCCAGGAACTTAGATCCCTCGCCTTGATTCCATCCGTGATGTCATATAGGAAAAATACCCAGATAGCGTCTCAGCAATCGAATGATCGGCGTAGATATGGGAAGCGAGATGTGGAGGGTGCATACCCGGCAAACGCTCTTTGTACAAGTCTGCCAGTACCTATACGGAGCCTGTCGGCAGCCAAAAGTTTGATGACACCGAGAGCACCAATCTCGAATAGCGACCATTCTCGAATCGCACTGAGACGAAAGAATTGGGTTGTTTTTGCATGTTGATGCGCCCCATGATGACGAGTTGCGGGCAAGGTGTCGGAAAAAAGAATACCAAGGAGGACCACGGCAGCAGTTTCTGTTATTCTCCAACACTATGTGGTCAAGTTCAATGGCTGGGTTTAGAGTTCGAGATGAATTCCGTTCGTGACCTGACTTGAAGTGGGCTTGCAGCATCGAAAGGCTACGCCGACGCCGCGCGAGCCAAGCCACGGGAAAAAGACACAATCACATGCATATAGTCGAATACAAAGAATTATCACTGCCCTTGCCCTCATCATCTGCATCGACCGCGGGCTCGTGGGCCCAAGCGAAAAGGTATCAAAGTACTGGCCCGAGTTTGCGGTAAACGAAAAAAAAAGGTCTTGGTGCGATGGGACTGAGCGGCTGGCACGAAGACGTCACGTTTGAAGATACATGCGATTTGGAAAAGAGCACAAACCTGTTGGTCCAGCAGGCGTCATGGTGGGAGCCCGGCACTACAAGTGGCTATCGCGCCTTCACCATGACCTACCTCATCGCCGGCTTGATCCAAAAAGTCACGCACCTCCCCATCGGCGGATCCGTCAAACGCGAAATCACCACCCCGCTCAATGCAGACTTTCAGCTCGGTGCTCAGGAAAAGAATTGTGACCGGGTAGCAGAGATCGTGCCACCGCCGCCAATCACGCATCTGACCAGCGTGGCCGCGGCAATGAAAAATCCAAACAGTGTCGCCTTTAGGGCGCTGCTCATGAACCTCGACACTGAGTTGTGTCGGAAATCCGTACTAGCAGCTTCAAATGGGCTTTCTAATGCCCGCGCTTTCGTCCGCATCTTCTCTGCTGTTTTCTTGTCTGCGCCTGAGAACCCATCATCGTTTTTGTCATAAGTGATAGTGGAGCAAGTTTTCACCACCCAACAGCACAGGACCGATCTCGTCTTCAGCATGTCGGTGCGGTTCGGTCTTGGCTTTGCGCTGCCTGCTGCAGGCTCGATGAATGAGAATCTGCCAGAGGGCGGAGTCGCGATCTGGACCGGTCGGGGCGGTTAGGGCGGCAGCCAGGGCATTGCGGATGCAGAGAGGAAGGTTGCGATTAGATATTTCATGAACAAGATGGAGAATGTGGGGTTGGATGGGGATGAGCAGGTAGAAAGGAAGGTCATAGGAAACTACCGCATGACGAGATTGGTGGCGGCGATATGTAAGGCGCTCGGTGTGCAGTAGGATGTGATTTTCTAGCCAGCATCTGGAAATTAGTTGTATTCCAATCAAGGAACTCTGAATTGAGCATAGTTTCATAACGCTCTGCTCGCTGACATCTATGCTATCCTGGTCTTCCCTTGTTGTCTTCGTCACTGCCTGTTGAGCGAAAAGTAATGTGGAAAGTAATTTGTGAAGAAAAGAGGTAGCATGCAACTTGAAGCCTTTGCAGTGGACAGCCACAAATAAAGAAACTTAGAATGACGGAATTATCCAAAACTACACCAGCGTTGATAGCATTGAATGTGCCATTCTCTTCGAATCAAATTCAGATACCAGCAGCCTTCTCTTAAACTTCTTCCGCCACTCTACCGGAGAGAGCTCATCTGCGTTTCGAGGTATTGATGAGTGGCAGTATAGTATAATATGCTACCAGGTAGAACATGATCACTTTTTCGAGGAGTGAAAGGGACCACACCATGAGTAACCAGCGTTTGCCCACCAAACCCGATTTAGCTTGCAAATCCACCGTGGCAATGTCGGAACCGGTCCCCTAGTCGAGATGGTGCATTCGGTCTGGAGACTTACCACCGCCAGTATACATCTCTGTGCTGTTGACCGAGCTGGAAGATGGAGGATTTGTGGGAGAAAATGGGTTGGCAAGTGAATGGCCGGGCAGTGGACTCGTTTGGCAATGGTTTGATTTTGGAATACTTGTCCTGTGCTGACCAATCTTGAAGAGGGCATTTCGATATATTTCCTGGACCTTCAAATGAGTGAAGTCGCCAATAGGCAGTGGCCAGTATTCCCTAGCAATAAGGCGACACAACTGCAGCTCCAGAGCCCCTCGACCTTGTTCCGGTACGCGATCGAGATAGGTGACAATAAATCGGCCAATGGGCAGAAGTTTGTGCTTAAGGATCTGAGCGTGGCTCTTAGCTCGAACGCGTGGGCTATAGGGGGGCAGACTTTCGGGCGTCAACGTTTTGAGCTTTTTCAAGTCCTCGTGCACGGGCGAGAGTATGGCATGTAGCGACTGCCTCTCGGTTCTAGATATGCTCATGTTGTGTGAACTATTGCCTGATTCTGAAATTTGCGTACAAGCCAGTGAAGACCCGAGGTTCAAGGTGCCCGACTGCAGGGGTGCGAGGGCCGAGTGGCTGGAGCCGACGTTGGGTACAGGCGGAAGCGGCGGGTTATGAAGATCTGATAAGGCTGGTGGTGTATATAGGGTGGTGAGGTGGCTCATGTCGCAATGCGGTTGATAGACGCTAGAGTGGTCTTGCTTAAGTAAAGGCGTGGTGTCCATGACGGCTTCCCTGTTTCCCATCTCAAATCGTGTGGCGAGACCCCGCCTTGCACCGGCTTTGAACGTGTTCTGGAAGATTCGCGCAGCCAGACAAAAATGGGTGCACGAATACACCTGACGGCCTTTGAACAAAATGGTTAGGACAAATATATGCCTGTACCGCTGTGAGATGCCGGCAGCCAAAGAGACACCGATTGGATGAAAAAATGGGGCAGGCCGAAGGTTGCTGGGATGGGTATGGTTGGGTCACTTTGCTCGCTGATGACGAGCGCGTTTGCAATCGAAAGGAAATCAGGAAAACTCGAATTATTGCAGGGAAATGATAGGGACTTGTGCAGGTATCGACGGATAGAGTGCTGTCGTATGTAAAGGACTGCTTGCAGCTAGGAACAAAAAATTGGAAGATCTACAAAGCAGTGGCAGCCCGTATGCTTGAAGGTGAAATTACAAGAATGCAAATGAGATGTATCTACTCACTCATACGTGTTCACTGCCACTGCTAGCTTGTGCCCTTGAACACCTCTTGTTGTGTTCTTCTAGGGCCATGTGATTCGCCGGCTAGTCTCCTCAACGCCCTTCTTTCCACCCGATCGGTATCAGCGCTGCCGCAACCTGTCCAACTCCGCGCTCCGTCGCGAGAAGATTAAACTGTGCAGCTGCATTTCTCGTGTCTTGGATTTCGAGTCGAATGCCTAGGCCGTTCAGATACTTGCGAACCGCAGGCGCAATAGGCGTAGTGTCCGGACCCGTTCCGATGATTAGGAGATCTGTCGAGGTTTTGTTAGGTGAACGACGTCTTTGAAAAAATTGAAAGGCCATATTGCTACATACCAGGCTTAGGATATACCAGCTCCAACACACCCCACGCCTGCTCTGGCACTTCCCACTGTCTTTTGGCATTCAGCAGTCTGCCCGTCATTGCATCTTCGCCTGCACCCCCTGCTCCTACTGTGTCTTCTTTCCTTTGTTCATATAACCACGGCCGCCATCGGAATGCCTCGCCGCCCACGAGTAAGATGCCGCTGCCGCTAATGCGCATTTGGTTGTTGAGCGCGAAGCCATGGCCTGTACATGCGTCGATGGAGGTGGCAGGAGCTGCTGTGTTGCGGAGCAAATCCAGAGCACTGAAGTCGGTCTGAGTACTCTCATTGCTTTTCGGCCCTCGGTCGCGTGTCTTTGGGGCTCGGGACTGGACAAGGCCAGGGCGCGTTGTGTGCAGCCATTGTGCGTGACATTGGCTTGCAAATGGTGATGGCCTGCATCTGGCCACATCTGAGCGGCATGGTATTTGTATAGAGCGTCGCGAAAACGTGCGAATACATCTGGATATGCTTGGCTCCATGTTGGAGTATGTAATTGACGCGGTGACGCGGTGTGCTGTTGCAGGTTGAGCGAAGTTTATGATTCGAGCGATGATCTATGCTGTCATCATATGCGGGGAGCTCGGGTAGTCTCTTACTAGTCAAGTTAGCGCATATCCTGTCCTACCCTGACTGATGATCATCACTGGTAGCAAGACTGAACCAGCTTATGATTCTAAGCTCGTCCTTGTTCAACTTCACAGAGGCTACCAGTGAATCTCTTCTCGGCACTATACATGTTTGCTATCGATCCATCCCACTGTACTCCCTTTGCTACTCCACCAGCACCCTCCTATTGACGGTCTATCATCCATCTAACTCATTCCAAGCACCAAGTTTACTCAATTGGATTCTCCCCTCATTCGAGGAAACTTGGGCAGGATGTTATTGCCCAGCAGCCAGATCTGTTGCAACCATCTTAGTATCTCCTTGCCGGTTTATTATCGAAGAGCAATCTCAACCTGTAATAAACATACGACACGGAATCATCTTTCTCTTCGTAACTCATAAGGTAGCCGCTTAGTGTCCGAAGGCGAAGGATGGCAAAAGCGATACTGAAAATCATGGGTGGTTGCCAAAAGACAATCAGGCCTACTATCCACGCCGCGATCAAGACTGCAAGCGATCACCTGGCCAGGGTTTGAGAAAGCACCAATGGTATCGTCTTTCTGCCCACGACTGCGTCTGCTGACCGGTCACGGAAATCCAAGGTGCGCTCCTAGCACGAAGAAAAACAATTTAGCCTTTACTCACCTGCTGCTCTTGAACTTACAGTAGTTGAGGAAATGAGGCTGAGAATGAGAAGCGCCGGGGCTTTCCTGCCATGCAGATCTTCCCCGTTAGCTGTCGCACGTCAACTTAGTTTTGAATAAACAATCCGCTTTGGCTGCACGCTCACAAAAAGTAACCTTAGTTTCCCAACAATTGCGCATCAGACCAAATCCCCTTATAAGACTCTTCCAACTGGAAAAAGCAGCAAATACCCCTTCTTCGTAAATCGTGATCGCGGCTGTATATGCAATGGGGCAAACAAGAGTGTTGCAATGGTGAACCACGATCCACATGCGTACTAAAAGGCAGCGGTAAAGTATATACGCGTCGTCCAACGAGATGAGGCCAGAGGAAAGTGGACGATACGGGTTTTCAATGCGATCGAAACTCTTATTCACTAAATTAGTACGAGCTACTCGATTTGTAGAGGCTAGTCTAGATCACCTGGTTCTTGGTCTATCTGCATATCAGTATAATGCGCTCAAATCTGAGCATGGCCTTTGTGCGCATACTTCAAAGTCCAACAGACGCAGCTGGCACCAGACTACTCCCTTGATAAACAGGGGAACGCCAGACACCCCTGAAACTGCAAGTGCTACGACAACCTGCTGTCTGATGAGTGCCGATAGCTTATGACTTATATAACATCTCACTGCTGGTATTGAGAAAGCAGAAAGATCGGGTTTCCCAGTGAGATATAATACTCTCAGAAGTTTTCCAGCGGGCTTGAGAAGCATCGAGATGTCTCTGGTTCACCTTGAAGATATTGTAAAAAAATACAGCCGTCATTCGGAAAATCTTCGACTTGAGTATTGGGCCATGATATTAGGATTGATGACGAAAGTGACGTTTATGGGTGACACCTGACTAGTAACCGACATTGGGGTGTACAAAAACCTTTCCTCTCACAGGTAACTCCAGGAAGCTTAGCTCAACGCTAGCTATATCCAAGATAGCCCCAAAGTTTCCCACTGCCTTGATCAATCGACAAGTGTAGTAGCCTCATAGGTGTTTGCATCCTGGATTCATTTATCAAAGGAGGAGGCGATGTTGGACTGTGTGCTTTGTTTGTAGCTATGCTCTACCTTCTTGTTAAGAGCAAGGCGGCAAATCTTGAAAATCACCAAAAAGAACTTCTCTTTTATGGTTCCACGTCGCCTATCGCGAGGGTATATAGGGCGAGATACTTCTAATCTGACGGGCAAAGGCAGTGTTTAGAATGATATACAAGCGTGAGCAGCCTGACATAATAAGAATAAACAAGGAAACTTTTGATCGACGGCATATACCGAGCAGTGTGATAGTTTTCATTCCACTTCCTGTCTCCGCGGTTGTCCTAGTGCACTATGCTCCAAGGTCCTCCAACCCACTGAATCAAGATGATATAGGGACCACAGGTGTCGATGCTACGGGCTGCTCTTCAACCTCTGCATACTTCGTACTCAGCCCCTCAACGGCCCGTTCACCAAGTGCCATCGTGTTCTCAGCTCCAACCATCTGTAGCATGGTAATGTCGAAGCCAAATGTCGTCTTCCACCATCTCCGCATCTCCATAGCGACTAGGCTATCCATACCAGAATCCTGCAACGAGCTCGATATATCAATCTCACTATCCTCCTTATCCTCAAGCGGTCGGAGAAGCATTAGCGCAATTTTTCTTGTGATTTGTCGCGCGAGGAAAACTGGGCTATCAGGCTGGTGAAGGATCTTTGGATCAGCGAGAACCTGTTTCATGAAAGCTTTAATGGCCTGAGTAGGCTTATCTCCGTCAGATGTCGCACCTGAAGCTGCGTTCGAATCCAAGTCGAGGTTGTGGTAATATGCTATTCTCCGGTCGTCCTTCCATATTACACGGTTTGCAGGATCAGATAATGGTAGAGTACTGCTGATACCAATGGCCAACACAGACGTACATTTCCGCGATGTGCTCTTCTGAGGCTTGGCTCTAGGGGTACTTAGAACGAGCGTGATGGCATCCAGGAGCTGTGGTATCCGGATGCCATACGACCCAAGCAACTGCAACCGCTCCGCTAAGAGCGGATTCTCAGCGATATATCCGTGGTCATACATTATACCAATATCGATAGCAGAAGCGTTCAGACCTAGGGAATGTCGATAAAGCACAAAAGCGTCGAGGAAGGTGTTTGCTGCTGCATAGTTTGCTTGGCCAAAGTTGCCAGACAAACCTGAGACCGAGCTGAAGAGAAGGAAGAAGTCAAGACTTATCTCTCTAGACATGCACACGTTGTGCATATTCCATGTACCTTTGATTTTCGACTCGCCGACACTAGTCCATGCCTCATGGGTCATCTGGTTGAATGTCATATCTTGCAATTGCATGCAAATGTTCATCACGCCACGCAGAGGGGCAGTTGCAGCAGCAACAGCTCTCGCTACGTCGTTGACAATAGCGACGCTCCCTTTTACAGCCGTCACTTTGCATCCTTGGTATTCGAGTTCTTCGAGAAATGCTTTGTCGGTCTCTTTTTCCCCTGCATTTCGAGAAAGAAATACCAGGTGTCGTGCGCCGTTCTCGACCATCCAATTGGCCACGACACGACCTAGGCCGCCAAGGCCGCCTGCAAGCAAATAAGATGCTTGCGGGTTGAACTTGGGACTGCGCTTAGGATGTATTGTAGTCAAGTCTTTTGATATGATTGCTTTTTTCACGGAATCACCCACAGTTAGGATAATTTTGCCGATGTGTCGCCCCTGTTGCATGTACCTGAAGCATTGCTCTACCTCAGATACCTTGAACGTTTTAACAGGGGAGATTGGTTTTATTTGACCTGTTTCGTAAAGGGTCATCGTTCTCTCCAAAAGCCTCCGACACTCTGTCGGTCGAGCTTCGATGATATGAGCCAGATCGATCCCATAAAAGCTACGATTCAGAATAAATGGGTTCAGAGAGACGCGGCCGTTGCCTAGCAAATCTGTTTTCCCAATCTCAATCATCTTACCAAACTCCGCTACGCATTCCCAGGACGCGTGCAAGAGTTCACCAGAAAGAGAGTTGAGGACAAGGTCCACTCCAGCACCATTGGTAGCGCGCATGAGATCATCCACGAAGGATGTGCTACGGGAATTGAAGATGTGAGCACGTGGAATCTTAAACGCATCCTCCAAGAACTGGATCTTCTCTTCGTTACTGACTGTGCAGTATACCGTTGCTCCGGCCATGCGACACAGTTGAATGGCGGCAAGACCAACTCCGCCACATGCAGAGTGAATCAGAACAGTGTGCCCACCGTGCATTTGGCCGAACTCCAGCAGTCCATGTATGACGGTCATGAAAGCACATGGCATAGTTGCGGCCTCTTCAAAGGAAAGAGAATCGGGTATTTTCCGGCAACTGGTGCTAGGTACAACCGCGGTTGTTCCGAACAAACTTGTGCCACCGATAACCACGACGCGATCCCCTTTTTGTAGATGTTCGATGCCTGATCCGATGTCTCGGACTATTCCTGCTGCTTCCAATCCGAGAATTAGGCGCGATTCTTCGATGAGATCCATAGAGCTCATCAAATCCTGCAGCGGTTAGCTATATGCACGAACCTAGAGACTGCGTGTAGATGTCTGTGAGCCTTACCCTGAAATTGAGTCCTGCAGCCATTATTTCAATTCCAACTTCATGCTCTCCTGGTCTCTCATAGGAACACGTGGTCCATTGGAGCGTATCAAGCCTGCCCACTGTTCCCAGTGTTAGGCTGAGTTCGCCATTATCCGTTGGGGGGAGAGTAGTCGCAGAACTGTCAGGCTTGCAAAGTTCTGAACCAACGTTTAGAGGATACATTCGCGGTATGTATATCTTTCCGTCCTCAATCGCGTACTCCAGCTCCAAGTGGTGACTTGATATTTGGCGACGTGAGAACCTTTCCGCAATCTGGGCAACAGCTTTCAAACTCAGATTCGTGAGCCGGTCAAGCTCGCAGATTGCTATGTCGATTCCCATATCTCTCTTGATGGTACGTATGGCTCCAGGTGTTTGACCCCATCGAGGGTGCTCGCAACCGAGCTGGGAGCTTCGAGTCAGCCAGAGGATGCCATTCTTCGACTCCCCGACTTGCGCTAGCCAGCGCTGAAACCTATCGAACGTAGAAGCTTCAATGTCGTAGAAGAAAGGGTTACTGACGTCGAGTAAACATATGATATCACTCTCTGGTACCACTGATTCTGCTGCATCCCAGTGCTGGATAACTGTTTCGAAACAGCCATTTTGTGATAACTCAATTTTCAAGTCATTGACCACTTGCTGTGTGGTATCATCAAAAAGCAATGTGACAGGCTTGGGAGGTGTCTCCCTCACTGCGGGGATGGCTATCATTAATGCATTGTCCTGGTGTGGACTGGGAGCATCTAGCATGTAATCAGCGACTCCAGTGAAACCTGCAGCGCGAAGCTCCCTATCCCATCTGTCAGGCTGAACATATGGCTCATCAGCACGCCCATCTTGTTCACCCATCCACCATCCAGGAAGGAGACCCATGATACAATTTATGCATTTCATTTCCGGGCAAAGTTCTTCAAGGTAAAATGTGCCGTCTTGCCTTAATAGACTATGCACATTTTGCAGGGCCCCTTGGAGGTTAGGGACAGCATGTATAACGTTGGAGGCGATAATGAGATCATAATCGTGAAGTTGGAATCCTTGAGTCACCGGGTCCTTTGTAATGTCCAGAACCCTGTATTCTAGGGCATGGTCTTGGAATCTTTCCTTTGCAGCACCGAAGAACCCTGCCGAGATGTCCGTATACGTGTAACTGGACCATAATTTGCCACCATCAGAATCGTTGACCAGGTTAGAAAGAAACTCGTGAGTTGTTACTCCTGTTCCAGCTCCGATCTCAAGAATGCGCATGTTCGGTTTCTGATGTCCGAGAAGTTTCAGATACGGTCCTCGATCAGTCAAAATCGCTTCCTCGTATATCTTTTGCAACATGTTATCAGCCATAAGGAACTCTATTGTAGAGACTTCCCCCAGCACCAACTTGACGATGTTTTTAGTCAACTTCATAATCATGTCCACAGTTGCAGGGCACGATAAGGACTTGACCTCGGACAAGACAGTCTCCATGGGTCGCAACGTATCTGGAATGCTTTGCCGCTTCATCCAAGCCACGTATCTTTCCATCGTATCCGAGGCTGGTTTGATAGCTTGGACTTTCTCCAAGGCCTTTTGGATATAAAGCGAAGTGAACTCTTGCATGAGTGGCGTTCGTTCGGCGAATGTGACGTTATGTTCCAGAACAGATGACATAGTTGTCAAGCTGGGCTCTAGACACCAGGTTATTGAAGCACCAGCGTGGAGATCCAGCTCAAGTGCAGTATCCAGAGGTATGAACTTGATCTGATCTATCTTCATAGCAAGCGTTCCATTTTGACCAATGGCACACCCCCAACCATGGAATTTACCATGAGCTAGGGCCTTTGCTGAGCTGTGTACTTGAAGATCACCGGAGCAGTCGTAGATGTCCATGTGCTTGATGAATGTTGGCACACTCATTCGACTGGCTGCATGTCCTTGCCCATTGCTTGCAGCTGCAGCCATTGTCTGGAAAAACACATCTATTGTTGTCGGATGTATTAGATAGTGCGATTCAGACCCATCCGGAGTCTTATCTAATATTGTAGCTTTGGCACTGTTCTTGTTTGGCGTACATTCAAGATTCTTCAATCCTTGGAAGCACGGCCCATATTTGGCCCCAAGATGCCACATGGCCTGGTACCATTTTTTTGCGTCGCTTTTCCGCGGAAAAGCAGTTTCGGGCACCTCTGGGGAAGAGGTTGAGGAATGGATTGCCTCGACGCAACCTGAGCAGTGTTTTGTCCACGCAGTGCCTGAAAATGATGAAATGGTGAACTCCCATCCATTACTCTCCAAATGGTCTGTGATGCGCCATCTTCTTAAAGACGTCACTATCTCCACTGGACTGTTTTCTTTCAGAATCAGCGCAGCGCCAATGACCATATTCTTCACACTAAATCCAAGAAATTTGTGGTCTTGGTCGGGCAAGAATTGCCTCCGACAAGCCTCTCCCGCCATGGTAACGTATGCAGCACCTGGAAAGACTACATCGCCATCGATATTATGGTCTCGTATCCAGGGAGAATTTTCTAATCGAATTGAGTTTCGGAAGCTAGGCTGATCTTCGTTGTTCCCCAATACGAGCGATCCTAAAAGCTCGTGATGGGGGAATTTGGGATATCGCCAAGCTTGGGTGATGCGGCTTTGAGAGACATGTGCTTTGCTACGATGCCAAGAATACGTTGGCATATCTGTCAGCACTTTTGCAGTACCAAGCGGGTTTGTCAGACGGTGGAGATCGAAGTTCAAACCATGCTGCCAGAGCGTACCCAAAGCCGCGAGGTATGTTGCATCTGCATTTTTCCCCCTACTGAGACATGAGGTGTACGGATGTACGACAGAATTCTGTTGAAAGATTTGTCGAAGAGGCCCTGAGAGCGTGCTGTGAGGTCCTATTTCGAGAAAACAAAGGTTACGGCGTGCATCATCTTTAGACTCCATCAAAAGGCTATTGACAGCCTGGAGGAAAAGGACTGGTGATTCGAGGTTGTGACGGAGATACCGTGCGTCAATGCTGTGGGAATCTGGTAATGACAGGCCTGTTACGGTTGAGAAAAACTCCGGGTTTGTAGAAGTACCGTGATGAGGAACTTCGCCTTTGAGAACCGATGCTACCATTTCCTCATACTTATTCCCAGCATTGAGCATATGATGTGAGTGGTATGCAGTACTCACCTTCAACATGCGCACAGACACTTCAGGGTTTCTGGACTGAATAGCTTCTACAACGTTTCGTACAGCTGCCTCGTCACCTGAAATGGTGACGTTTGAAGGTGAATTGTTGCATGCAAGGACAACGCCCTCTTGAAGAAATGCAGTCATCTCATGCCAGCTCAGACTGATTGCAGCCATTGCACCACTCCTGGTCGCAGCTTGCGATACGAGGCCCCGGTAGTAAGCAAGAACTATGGCTGCGCGACGTGATACCCTGTTTGCTGCATATGCTGCCGCTATCTCTCCTGATGAATGGCCAAGCACAGAGTGTGGCTTGATCGCTAGACTGGCTAGGGCGTCGACTAGAGCTACTTGAACCGCAGTACACACTGGCTGAGAAATAGCAGCTGTGCCCAAGTTACTAGAATCTGCACCTTTGACCAGTTCTTCTTGAATGCTCCAGGTTGGTGGCGTTGGCAGCTTTCTAAGTTCACGGTCCATCTCTCTGATAGAGGAGGCAAATGCATCGTTGGACTGTAAAAGTTCAATGCCCATACGCGGCCAATGAGCACCTTGCCCAGTAAATATCATAACCAGCCGCAGTTGTGGGGCCCCCGCGATGGATACGCCAGCATGTGAGTCGATAGACATTCCTTGAACCACGGAAAATGCTCGATGAGCGAAATGCTCGCGTCGGCAAGCTAGTGTGTAGGAACCGTGCTCAGCTTTCGTTTGATTGGACCCTGCATATTCCCAAAGGCTCCGTGATTGCCTCTCTAATGATTCCGATGTGTTTGCTGTCATGAGGAACAACTTGCCCAATTTTACAGAGTCGAAAGCCAATACCTCTCGCTCAGAATCGGGTATGTCTGAGATGACACCATACGAAGCGGCAGATTCGAGGATAAAATGAGCATTTGCACCGCCAATCCCAAAATTGTTCACGGAAACCCTCTCTAGTTTGTCTTTGGGCCAGCTGATACAATCAGTGGGTACCGTGACGTCCTTCTCAAGGAAGGGTATTTTGGAGTTTGGAGTGTCGAATTTAATATTTGGTGGTATGACGCGATGTTCTAAAGCAAGGACCGCCTTAATGATAGAGGAAATGCCTGACGCACCCTCGGAATGGCCAATATTGGGCTTGACGGACCCGATGTACACCCCGCTGTTTCCAAACACGTTAGCCACTGCTGTGGCCTCGATAGGATCGCCCGTGGGGGTGCCCGTCGCATGGCATTCAACAAATGCGGTCCGCGTAATGTCAGATTCTGGTATCCCAGCAGTCTGATATGCTCTGCGAATCATCTCCTCTTGGCTGGAAGAGCTGGGCATGCTCAATCCCGCGGTTTTGCCATCTGCATTGATAGCAGACCCACGAATAACAGCACGGATAGGATTCCCATGCTTGATAGCAGCACTTAGCGGCTTGATATAAATCAAGTTGACACCCTCAGCGCGAGCGTATCCATCTGCATCTGCATCGAAAGACCGAGAAGACGCGTTGGCTGAGGTGACGCCTTGTTGGGACATTTCAACCATGGTGTCGGGACTCCATAAAAGATTGCAGCCGCCCACCAGAGCGGCACTGCAGTCTCCACTTCGGATCGCGAGACAGGCTTCATGTAGGCCCATAAGCGATGCGGAGCATCCCGTCCGTATAGTCATACTCGGGCCCCTGAGATCGTACTCGTATGACATCCGGTTTGAAAGCAGAAAGTCACCGTGCCCAGTGACCTTGTACATGTTCTTGTTCAAAGTGTCCTTTGTACCCATCTCCAACCATTCATTTCCAAATGACCCGACATATGTCCCAATGTCTTTTCCACGCCAGTCGATTTCGCCAGCGCTTTCGAAGCACTCTCTTGCAAGCTCAAGAAGGATTTTGACCTGGGGATCCATGTACTCCGATTCTTGTTGCGACATGCGGAACAACGAAGTGTCGAGAGCACCCACTTCAGCGCTTTCATCTAGAAAGTAGCCATATGTGGAATTGATGTAGCCTGATTTTCCTGAAGCAGAATAAAAGGCTTCGGCGTTGAAACGCGCGAGAGGAATGGGCGCACGAGCGTCCTTCTTCTCGGTAAGAAATGACCAGAACTGGGCAGGTGTTGTTAGCGCACCCGGCAAGCGGAGAGCCATGCCACAAATAGCAATTGGTTCTGGTTGCTGTTGTTGGTCCATTTTGTTGACTTGACGCATGAACAGTTCTTGATAAAATTTGACAAAACAAGATGCTCTGATCGGAATGATGGCTGGAAGCAGGCGAGATCATATACATCATCACCGCATCTGCTACTTCCAGTGCAAACCCATGCGCTCTTGTTGTGCACGGGCCTATCTCTGCAGCTGCATACCATTGTACTTATTTTGGTCGTGGCGTGTCTGTCAACGAACGTCAAGCTGCGACAAAAAAGGAATTGGATCAAACAAAAACCCCAGTCCAGGTTTGATATTAGGAGATCTAACGACTGATTCAAGAGCATCTTTACTACCAGTAAAACGCTATACGCTGAAATAATAGCCACACAATTGCCCTGGCATAAAGAATGTCATTGCATCTCCGAGTGTGCTGACAGAATTCCGATTACGTTCAATCTCCCTTCGTTTAATCGCATTTCATGCAGACGAAACACTAAGAAACAAATTACCGGTAAGCAAGAAGCATCTGAGGGTCTTTTCCAAATCCCTGTCGGTGCATGCAGATGTTGACCTGACATTTCATCGCACCGGTGTCGCGTCTCGTCCAAAGCCGTGCTCAGATCTAGCGGTGAGAATCATGGCTTTCGCCTCGCTTGCATCTGCCACTCGCGATCCAAACCACAAAGCAACACTGTTATCAAAGACCGCAACTCCGTATCATGTGTGCGCACCTCAATGTAACCCTCCCGTTTCTGCCCCCC
>JALPSE010000094.1:19123-75413 GCA_030558545.1 Bipolaris gigantea
CGCGCCTCGCTTAACCATTGACCAACCAGCCTGAGAAGCATGTGCTACAGACGTCGCCATGTGGTTTAGAAGCACACGGTAGCTGAACAATAAATATCTCAGATCATGACTTACAAGTTCTAAACAGGGCTGTGCCAAGTGAAAATGGATTTGTTCTTTGAGCATTTCGAATCGAACAGCCAAGAACTAAATTTGTCTGACTTCCAGCTGTACCCTGACGTCCGAAATGTTTCAGAATACTTACGTATCATGATCGTATGCACTGGGAAAATGGGAGAATAGCACTCCAAGAATAGATGTCGATCAAACAAGGTGAGTGCCTCATCGGTTGAATCACTGGTGGGGTCTGAATGACTGCGGTTGAGCAACGCAGATTAGGGGACCTGGTTTTCTTGAACGTTTCAATAAAGCTTTGACACAATCCAGACCAAGAGATTCGAGTGAGAAATTCATGACAACAATACCCCCATGTAAAAGGGAATCGTGCTGCCTCTAGTCTTGAGAAAATAGCACCAGACAAGAACATGGAGAACACACCTGCGCCTCAAGTGGCTCTGGAAACTTTGTCAATTATTGAGCCTAGAAAAACTGAGGCGCGCGACAGATGGTATTTGATCGCTGCTTTCGCTAGTCTTTGCATCACCATGCTGATGGTCGCTCTCGACGCTACATCGCTAGCAGTTGCATTGCCCGTAAGCTTTGTCACGCCAAATCATTGCTATCCCCCAAAGATTCATTGTAACTGCAGCTGACAAATGGGAAGGTAATTACAAAAGCTCTTAAAGGCTCTGCCATGGAGGCTTTCTGGAGTGGCACGTCGTTTCTTCTCGCATCGACTGTATTCCAGCCGATACTAGGATCCTTGTCCAATGTCTTTGGGAGAAAACCGATTATCAATGTCAGCCTGGCGCTTTTCTTAATCGGATCTATCGTTATCGCGGTTGCCACAAATTTTACAATTGTACTGGTAGGAAGAACCGTCCAAGGTGCAGGCGGAGGTGGTATCCAGTGCCTAACGGCTCTGATAGTCGTCGACAAGATTCCGCTCAGAGAACGCGGGAAATGGTTCAGTGTGCTCGGAGCCATGTGGTCCCTTGGCACCGTCACAGGTCCTTTACTGGGTAGGTTGCAATCCTCACGAACCTATGTAGCATACCATTAACATTTCAAAATCCAGGCGGAGGCTTAGCTAAAGAAACCTTGTGGCGCTGGATTTTCTGGATCAACATTCCATTCGTTTGTATCGGTGGAATATCTATCGCGATATTTTTGAGATTCGACAGAACCAATGTAGCTCTTGCCCCGACTATTAAGGAGTTAGACTGGGTCGGAATGGGTCTCTTCCTTACATCAATGACGGGCCTTCTTATCCCCATCACCCGAGGTGGTGTCGAGTACCCCTGGAACTCATGGCATACGCTCGTACCAATTTTCATCTGCACTGTTGGGCTGATGCTATTTGCTATTCACCAGGAGTATGTGGCCAAAAACCCGTTCATTCCTATTGTGATCTTCAAAAACCGATCTGCATCAATCATGTATATGCAATCAGTAATGTATGGGATCATTCTATCAGCGGGGATGTTTTACCTTCCACTCTATTTCGAAGGAGCGAAGGACATGTCGCCTGTTATGGCCGGTGTTGCCATGTTTCCATGGACCTTCACACTGGCTCCGACTTCAATGGTACGTCCCTCAACAATTTATACATCAACCAGGCGATCTAATCATAATAAAGGTTGTTGGAGTCGTTATATCGAAGACCGGAGCATACCGATGGGCGATCTGGCTAGGTTGGTGCCTCGTGACGGTCAGCATGAGCCTCCTTGTGCAACTCAAATCCGACACATCAACGGCCACGTGGGTGTCAATAAGTCTCGTTGGTGGTATTGGGCTCGGCGCGCTCTATCCGGCGTTTCTTCTCGGTGTTCAGGCCTCTGCAACGGCGGAGAATCAGGCTACTGCAACAAACATGTTCACCTTCTCAAGAGCTCTTGGTCAAACCCTAGGAGTCGCAATTGGCGGAGTGGTATTCCAAAACATGATTGAGAAGAAAATGTTGTCAAAGCCGTTCTTGGCAAGCAAAGCCAAGGCATACTCCAAAGATGCAATAGGCTTCGTACAGGTCATCAAAGCTATGCCGATGAATAACGCAAAAGAGCAGTCGATTGAGTGCCTCACTTACGCAATTAGTTATATATGGGTCGTAGCGGCGGCGATAGCAGGGACTGCACTGCTTGCGAGCATCTTCATCGAGGCGTATCAGTTGAGCAATCCATTCAAGGCGGGCGAGACCGCCGAAGACGATAAAAAATAGAACCAGCAGGAAAGGGCGGGGGCGGATCATTCACAGAAGATGTAATTGTGACGGCCCTTGCCCCGGTTCCGCTCTTCATATTTGAGAACACGATGGATCTCCTGATTAACTTCAATCCCACGGATCCGACATAGCCGATGGATCGCATAGTTGCATAATACGACCGGAACAGACAATCGTGTCTATCTGTGCACGCAGTTCTCCTGCCAGAAATTTTGTATTTTTTAATTTTTAATCTGCACTATAAAGTAGAGACACAAGACAGGACTCTGGTCAATCTTACAAGAGTGCTTCCAAACGCCTAGGAAGATGAATCGGGTTTGAAATGCCATACCGATCTCGCGGTTATGGGCCTAAGGGTATCCTTAGGTGGATGCTCACGTTTGGATTATGGACCCAGCAGCCGTATGTGCATTAATCGTGGAGGGCACTCACAGACGAGCATGGCTTAATCAAACGAGAGCTGAATGATCTGTATAAAAAGTTCGCCTTTTTAAATAGATGTGTTTCTCTATATACAGCTCTGCTGCTAAGGTAACTTATTACTCCTTTTATTATCTACCCCTACTGATTACAGTTTTTATTATGGACCTAGCCTAGAAGCTTGGTTGTAATGGGTCTATTGATACATCAGACGAATTCTTTCAGGTGTAAGGCTTTGTTATTACTATTGAATCTCGTGTGAATATCAGTCGCGAAAAGTATAGCAAGATGCGTAGATTGCAAGGGCGGCACTGCTTTGATAGATGTAGGAGTTGGAGTAAATTAGGAAAACGTGCCTTGTGTCCTCTTCCCTCCAATGCTTCAGAGACTCTAGATCGATATGCAATGGTGATGAGTATGCATGTCAATGGCCGTTCCTCGGATCCATCGTATTGCTGAGAAAGCATGCTTATTTCAAGCTCGGCTGGCTTGGAAGGGCAGGGACCACCGCTTTTACCGCAACAACTTGATGGGAGCGCATTGGTGGGGCAGTGTGGGGTTCCCTGGGGCGTCGCTGCTATCACTGGAAGCATTGTCGGAGAGCAATGAGGGTACTGAGACTCTAGAACTCAGCCAAGACCTATTCTCCATTTTGCGATGAGGGGTGGTGAAAGCTGCAGAAAAATTGCTTTAGTGTCTGTATGCTTGCTTGCGTGGAAGAAGGAACTTGTATGTAAAAATGGAAATGTCTGTAGTGTCAGTAGTATCTGCAATATCTACTTATGGTTATTTTTCTCTGCTTTCTTTTTACTATGCTCTGTCTGTCTACTCCACCACGGTGCTTTGATATTCTCCGTTTAGGGCTAAATGGTTTGGTAAGATACACTCAAAGCAGCCGGGATCTATGTTGCGGAGATCTAGTCACAGGGCGAGTGAGGGATAGGGTCAAATGGAATCACCGGAATCTTCCCGACAAAGATGCCAAGCCCCAATGGCTAGACGAGGAAGGATAGCCCAGTATTGCCGGCGAGCGTTGAACGCGGGAGAGACGGTTGGTAGAGACGCTAGGCGCTGCGAATCGGTTCACGAACCTTTGGCATCGGAACCGCCATTAAGTACTGTGTGCAAGAATTGAGTCACGGTTCGAGGCAGCAATTTGTTCTGCATCTATGTACTCCTATCTTCATACAGATGCTAATGGATTGTTAGGTGAGTCTCTAGTACCTGTCCACTAGCCTGGTATAGTTAAATACCAGGATCTACTGTTAGGGGAGGGGCGCGCGTGCAGCGCTCGGCAAAGTAGCCAGAATAACAGGGTTCGTTTAGACTATACGACGTAGCTTAAAGAGCTACGCATAGAACTATTGGAGTATGCAAATATAGATGATAGAAGGGGCTAAGCTTCTTGCCTAGCCTAATAGGACCGATATTAGTATACTCAGTACGGCCCCAAACGATTAGCGTTCGGGTCTCGACAATGGTGTTGGGATCACACCGTCACATCTGTAACATCATTTACTTAGTAGTTTTTGTATCTCATCTAAATAAACATAGTGAATCTACCTGTTCTTTCTATAGCTCTACTCTTCTCATATCACTATCTTAGTATACAAGATAGCTATTACGATTGTTGTAATAAATAGAGACTTCACGCTTCTCATCTTTAAATAGTACAGTAGTATACAACTCCCTCTCCTATCGATGTACTTGAGAGAGTGTTGTAAGTTGTTATAAGATATACTTGGAGTATAAGATTTTTCAAAGTATATAGACTACTCTGATAACGAAGAGTGTGTTTAGTTACGCGTCTTGCGATTGCGTTTTGCGTTGTACTGACCGCAAAACGTGTCAGCACGTCAGCCTACGTGTAGGCATGTTATCCGACCATTGGCGACTAGCGCTGCGCCATGGAAAAACCGCGATACGCGAGATAAATTGCGCCAGGCCCTTAGTAGATACCTCCATATAAGAGCAGCTTTCATCTGTGGGAACGTGCTCGCAGTTTGTTCCCCGATGATCGCCCCCACCACCACTAGATTTCCGCTCCAAAAGCTCGCAAACCACGTTCAAAACACATTTCGAGAGTGTTTTTAAAGATGTTCATCGTATAGGATGGAGTTAGCGTGGTCTAAGCCTTAATCTCTGCCCGTCTGCTACTATAGTTGGAGCTATTCTTGGGTCGCTCCTTATATCGCGTAATAGCCTCAGAGCCTAGACTCTGCAGCTTAAGCCTATCGAAGCTAGAAAGCAACGCAATCAAGTTCAGTATTTACAGTTCCCTGGTTAGCGCTCGCCAGATAGAGGACATCTCACCTGTGACAAGAATAACAGCGACCCCGTAACCCTCACCAGGATGACCATGGGCCTATCTTGTTTTCTCCATCAGCTAGTTTGGCGTGTCGTTATGTATCTGCCGCAATAAGACATGGCAGTACTCATATAAACGAGTAAGAAGATATCTTTGCATATAAAAACCGATTTAAAGCACTTTCTGTCTCTTATGCAGAATCGGCCACGAGCTTGAATGGGGCAATGAATGCATGTTAGTGGTGCTCGCTATGATATCTGACGTGCCCGGTTTTAATCAGCCTCCTGCTACCTACTCTCTAGCGTCTTAACTATGTAGAAGCTCTGCCTTTTAGGCCGCTAAAGCCTCTCCATGTGCGATATACCTTGGACGACCCTGCTGCTTCCGCTTTTGACGTCAACTCCTCCTCAGCAAGTACAGCAGCGGAATGCATCGCCATCTGACATCTTTTAAAAAGTTTTCCAAGTTCTTGGCTCTTAGGGCTCTGTGACTGGCACCGAGGGATATCTAGTGTGGGCCCTATTTGCTGCACTAGCTGGATACTCGTATGCCGTGTTTCTGGCTTGAAACGTGAAGCTGAGTGGGCACACCATGGTAGAAATCTCTATAAAGTCTTCTTTATCAATAGTTACGTTGAACTCGACGCCATGTTTTGCGCCACCGGTGCTAACTCGGATATGGCTTCACCTTTTTTTCATCACAGCCGCAGGCGTCGACATGGAGACCGCCTGGAAACCGGGTGGAAAATTTAGGTTCACGAACCTCTTATACGTGGGCGATCCGCACGCCAGTGGCTAGGCTGGTACCGTCGTGTATAGCGTTGAGGATCAGATGACGCACATACTGCGCTAGGGTCCTTTGAAAAATGTCATCCTAAAGAATTGCCAGCATGACGTCCTCGCATACGGTGGCAGACGATTTTGTGGATTGTGGTGACGCCTATTTTCCCACCATGGTGCTGACCGACCACGGTGCTGAGCGGTCACTGTGCTTCCTGAAACACCGGAGGCATTACCGGCACCAGGATTCGTGGATTGTGGCCAGGAACCGCCACTCATGTTCGTGCTGTGCGAAGATGTGAGTACGAGTGTGCGTCGACAGGTGGTCAAAGGATTGGCACGGGTAGCATGGCTGTTGGTTGGGGTTGGCTTCAGCTCTCGTGGTGTGCCACTACAGAGCACCCTGGGTGTTTGATAGCTGTAGTCTGTACGTTAGAGCATGCAGGAGGCAAATTGCACTTACGTGTTGTTGCGCATTGACCGCACTGTTAAGATTGCGCCTTGACAAGATTCTCGAAGCAATTAGAGCCCAGCCTTGCGAGCGGAGGGCAACATGGGCCTGAGATGTACAACTGCTGTCTCCCAACGTAGTAAACGTCTGTTACTTAGCTTCCAAGGCCTAAC
This sequence comes from Bipolaris gigantea, assembly GCA_030558545.1. NCBI lineage: Eukaryota > Fungi > Ascomycota > Dothideomycetes > Pleosporales > Pleosporaceae > Bipolaris > Bipolaris gigantea. The sequence continues at coordinate 25,575 of JALPSE010000094.1, forward strand.
CTCGGCATGAATGCTTTCTATTTTTAGTGGTGGGCCGGCCGAGGGGCGTCGCCAATCACAGTCTGAGGCGCGGTTGCGCTTTGCCTCTTTGGGCCTCCTACCAAGCACGTTGGGTAAATGGGCTGGTAGTCACGCGTCATTTTCGCCCAAAACATCCTTCGACGGGCACGCCACCGCCGGCGCTGGCTATTTCAGGGCCATAAAACTGGGGATACGAGAATTCATTGCTGGATGAAGTCATAACGTTGCACTGTGTTCGTCGGCGCCAGGCGTGGGCACAAGCTTTGATTATCGGATGATGCAAGACAGGGGGAGGCAATACGAGAGGCCAGTCGTATATATGAGAGATGGGATGCTGCTCTATTCTGTCCTTCATCCAAACATCAACTCATCACCTCCACACTAATACTACTTAATCACTACAACCACCACTTCCACTTTTTCAACATCCACTTTTCAATATGAAGTTCACCGCCGCCGCCGCCGCCGCCTCCATGGCCGCCATCGCTTCCGCCCTTCCCCAGGCCGCCACTCCCTTCCCTCGCCCCGAGGCCGGCGACGTCTTCCGCCTGATGTCTCTGCGCACCGGCACCGCCATCCAGTACGGCAACGTTCAGGCCAGCGAGGGCGACCTCGTCATCAACTCGCCCGACCAGAACAACAAGACCTGCATCATCAACGGCAACCGCGACAACACTACCAGCGGTATCAACTACGCCTCCTTCTCGCTCGACCAGGATAACGGCAGCGTCAACATCTACACATTCAACCCCCCTCTCCAGCTCTACGTCGACCGCAGCGGCATGGGCCAGGGCAACGTCCGCTACACGACCGGTGTCCAGCCCATTGGCAAGAACCAGGAGCGCGGCCCCTTCAAGATCGACGCCGAGGGTAACCTTGTCTTCGCTGCCGGCGGCTTGACCGGCGACGTTGGCTTCCAGGCCTGCCCCGGCGCTGTTGGCGGAGGGTGGAAGATCTGGCTCTCTGGTGTAGACAAGCCTGCTGGTTCCGAGGGATGCACTCCCTTCACCATGAAGGCGCTCAAGGAGACCGAGCCCAAGAAGTGCCTCTACTCTTCTGCTCCTGCTTAGCTGCTTAGCTAGCTTGTACAGACATCCTCACAGTGTGCAGAAACCATTGTCTCCAAGACAGAGTTTCTGTCTTTCTCATGTGTATATATTGTGGCATCTGAGCATCTACATAGAATTTTGTTTATCATCGCTAGAATGAGAAATGACAGCCTTGATCTTTACACTGTGTTCCTTGTGATTGACTGGGCGGCGGTGGCTTACACCCAAAACACATTTGCTTAAACCGACCAAACGAGCCAAACTGAACTAATCAATACTCTTTACCATTCCTGTATTCACGCATCAAGCTACCAATGTCGATGTTCTCCAACTTTCCGAGCCTATATGTTCAACTCAGTACTAATCTCCGTCTCGAGCATGCTTCACTCACGTTGACCGCCACTACATTGTGATCCTCATCCATGCCGTTAAAATCAATCAACAAGCTCGCGCCACAGTGGCGGCAGAACCAGTCCTCTTTCTTCTTAGTGTAGAACGCCACATCACCCGCATCTGCTGCAGAAGCAATCTCGAGCTCTGTCCGCACTTCGTCGAAGCCCGAACATGTGGGATGTGAAGTCTTCGCTCAGGTGCACTTCTACTTGGCACACCATGCGACACAAGTGAGAGAGTTGCAATAACGAAGAGGTAGTTCTCACTCACAATTCAAATTTGGTCATTGTGATTGAAGTATTTGGCAAGCCCCCAAACGATGGAATTCGCTCTGCTAAAAAAAAAGACATGACAATTCTTCCCAAGCAAAGAGTGTGAGACGGGTTGAGTCATGAATCCAGAGTCTCTCATCCCTGCCTAGCGATTTTGCGACAGTACTAAACCTCCAACGCTGTCCACGACGCAGCCAAAGCCTCTGTATCACTACCTTCGACGCGATAGAATCCCAATGACTTTAGCATCGGCTTGTCGTCGAAGCGATAGAGATACACCGTCTGCTCACCTGAAGCAAAGTGCTGATACTTGTGCCATGATGGGATGCAGAAGGTATCGCCACGCTCCCAGGTCAACTTCTTACCCTCTACCTCTGTGTACCCTGATCCCTCAACAACATGATACACGGAAGAAGCCGTCTCTCGCACTGGCGGAGAACTTTCTCCTGCATCGAGCCGCTCCGCTGAGCCGCCGAGTATTCTGCTCACTACATCACACGCGTTAGGTCAGACTCTTCAATCGCGATTCTGGCATCTTATCTCGCTTACCCTCTGTGCCATTGGCCTGGAGATACGGCAACGAGACCCACTTGCCCGGCGCCTTGTTCAAGTTTTGCAACATCCTCTCCCAGGGAAACACAATGGGCGAAGTATTCGAATCCACGTTCTCGGCTGGATACCTTGCCGCAGTGTGATGCTCTACAAAATGCACGGGGAAATGCACAAAATTAGGGAGGTCGAGTCCGTCAAGCCAGATCATAGGGCCGGAACCGTCCTTTCCGTGGTCGTGCCAGTTCCAGGTCGGGGTGAGAATGACGTCGCCGCGCTTCATGTTCACGCGGCGGCCGTGGACGGCGGTGAAGCCGCCCTCGCCTTCGATGATGAAGCGCATAGCAAAGGCAGTGTGGCGGTGGGCTGGGGCCGTCTCGTTGGGCATAACGAGTTGAAGACCAGCGTAGATGGTGTCGGTGGTGAATGGTGCTTCTGCGAACGAGGTGAGTCGAGGTTCGTTACCATCGTGATGAAGGGGTCGGAGGCCATGTCCATACGTACCCTTGTTAGGATTCACTAGCATCAATACTCGCCTCTCAGCTTGCTTCTCCGTCACCAGATTTCCGGCTCGCAGCAAGTCTGGCCGGATCTCCTTGTACTTCCATAGATGAGGGATTGCTTGGGGGTTGGGCAGTGGAGGGTTCAACCTCTTCATCTGGGTCCAGAGTGGTTGGACAGCATGTTTTTGAACGTCGGCAGCCAGTTTCTCTGCCGAGTCACTGTCACCATTCAGATGCGGGACCTGTTTGTTTGACGCGATCTCGGTCATGCTGTTACTCTAAGCAAGGTAGCAGTCAAAGATGGTCAGTGGAATGTGGATCGGGGCAAGAGGGATAAGCTAAGCTGTGGACTATCGACTACCGAATTCGAATTTATATATGCATGACGACACACTTTACAACTTGTCGATACCTGGACGTATGAACGCGCGTTTCTAAGCCTGCGGAACGAATGCGCGCCTGCTGACGGAAGCCTCTGTGCCCTAGACGCATCGGAAAGCACTGCCACCAAACGGACATGTGCGAGGCCGGGCGAATCACGACACTGAGTACCAACTCCATCACGCGTATGCTTACAAAATGATGGCACAAGATTGTGTTGCAGATGCCAGGGCATGCTCGGACCCTGTTTGTCGACGACGGCGATTGGGTGACGAGCCTCCGTACGCTAGCCCCCGAGGTCCGGCTCGTTTCCGCGGGCTTCGCCAGCAGTTGCAGATCATCGTATCGTACATAAATCATACAGAGCGAGACACTTCAACACATGTACCCGAATTTGCCACTATCCCGCCTAGTATTGCTTTGGTCACACCTCTCCATCTCACTCATTCTTGGTCATGGGCATCCCCGGAGCATCTTGGAAGCGATTGATTCGCTTCCGGGGCGAGGACGGCGCTGAACATTATGGCGAGCCACAACTCGAAAATGCTCAGCATCTCATGTCCAAGTTGGAAACTGGCCTGGAAGCAGAGATTCTCGAAGGCTCCAGCCCCTTCGAGGTCAAGAGCACGGGGAAAATCGTCAAGGTGAAAGAGATCCTCCATCTCCTCCAGCCAAAAGACGTCCCCACCGTACGCTGCATCGGTTTAAACTACAAAACACACAGTAAGTACAATTCCCACTCTAGTCCGCAGCCTATCTCACCACCCTCGACTAGTCGCCGAGGCAGGCCGCAAACCGCCCCCTTACCCTTCCCTCTTCATAAAAGCCAACACATCCATCGCCGGCTGGGACGAAACGGTTCCCATCCCCAAAGTCGCACAAGATGACCAAGCCGACTACGAAGGCGAGCTCTCGATTGTGATTGGCAAGACGGGTAAGAACATTTCCAAAGAAGACGCCATCGACTACGTCGCGGGGTACGTATCTTCCAACGACATCAGCTCCCGCAAATGGCAGCGTGATCCCGCGTACGCTGGAGTTGTCCCGCAGTGGTGCTTCAGCAAAGGCTTTGACAAGTACGCACCTATTGGCCCGTTGATGGTGTCACCAACTGTGGTTGGTGCGGCGGACAATCTCGAGCTAAGGACCTGGGTTAATGGAGAGGAGAGGCAGAGGACTAATACTAGCGATTTATTATTTGATGTCCGGACCATTATCAGCTTTTTGAGCCAGGGGACCACGCTGGAGAAGGGGACTGTGATCATGACGGGGACGCCGTCGGGGGTAGGGTTTGGCCAGGCTGGGGGCCCCAAGTGGCTGAGGGATGGGGATGTTGTGGAGGTGGAGGTGGAGCATTGCGGGAGGACGAGGAATAGAATTGTTTATGAGTAATTGCTGGACGGGTTACTAAGGTAGTTGCGTCTACATGCTGCAATACATGATCAAATGTTTTCACTTTGGCTGTGACGTCTCTTTTTTTTGATACACGATTACGGCAGGTTAAGGCGTGACCTGCCATTCTTTGCTGAGATGATTGATATGATACGCTACATAACGAACAGATGGTTGTAACTAGATCAAAAAAAAAAGAGATGAGTAATAGCTACAGGAAATGGATGGAAACAAGACCAGTCAGTCGCAACGCGTGAATTAGGCGCATTTTGTGGGCAGATTGTATTTTTGCAGTAACAAGTGACGGAAATTTGGTTACATTGCAATGTTGGATGCGATTCAAGATGTGACCAAGTCGAGTAGCCAAGCATCAAGACCGGTCGTGGAGAATCGAAATTCAATCATGACATGAGAATCTCACACGTCGTAGACATCCTCCTCGTTGCACGAATCCCATGGCACGCGCGGCTTCATCCAACAATTTCGACCATGTACTGCCCACCAGTGTTACCCTTCGGAACCACCAACTTCAGAGTGGCCACTCGTCCAAGACCCGATCCGACACGGCACGAATCACAAGCCCCACGGAAGGAAACGGCTTACCGTGTAGCCTGACGCAGAGCCTAGGGACTGCTGCTACTTCGGTCTGATGCGGCGTTTCAGCATTGTTCGGTCACGCCTAATGTGCATTCCGAAGCGCGCCGGAACCAAGTAGTTAGACGCGATGCGACATGTGGGCCCTGCGCCGTGTATCTGCATATGACTTCATCTTGATATTCAACGCTCGCAAGAGGGCCTTATGAAGCTGTGTCGTCTCGAAGAGTTCGAGAATTAACACAACCATGAGTCAAATGTTGGTACCTTGAACACAATGAGTGCCCAGCATAGTGCTGACTAGTCACGTGTAGGAAATACACCACATCAACTGCCTTCTTCGAGGCACTATGGGAGGTACGAAATGCAGTCCATCTTCTCTCGTCATGCCAGTCTAACAGTGCTCCAGGCCGGCGTCTCGCACGTCTTCGTCAACCTGGGGTCGGACCACCCGGGCATAATGGAAGCCATTGCACGGGGAAAAAAGGACCCAACTGGAAGCTTTCCAAAGGTCGTCACGTGCCCCCATGAGGTGAGTAGTCGCAGCCACCTGGGCCAAGGACGTCTCTGACTTCGACTGCAGACCGTTGCGCTATCGATGGCTGATGGCTTCGCTCGACTTACCGGCAAACCTCAGTGCGTCATTGTGCACGTAGATGTCGGTACCCAATGCCTCGGTGCTGCTGTGCACAATGCGTCTGTTGCACGAGTCCCAGTACTCATATTCGCCGGCCTCTCGCCTTTTACACTCGAAGGTAACCTTCACGTCTTTCTCCTTCTAGACCCAACCCCGACGCCCACTGACAAAACCCAGGCGAATTGCGTGGCTCCCGTACAGAATACATCCACTGGCTCCAAGATGCCCCCGACCAAAAACAAATTGTCCAGCAGTTTTGCCGTTACACGGGCGAAATCAAGACGGGCACAAATGTCAAGCAAATGGTGAATCGCGCCCTGCAATTCGCAACGTCTGATCCAAAAGGCCCCGTGTACCTCACTGCTGGCCGCGAAGTCCTCGAGCAAGAAATTACGCCCTACAAGCTCGACCAGACGGTCTGGGGCTCCGTATCCCCCCAACCCCTTGCCCAAGACGGCGTAACAACCATCTCCGACCTCCTGGTAACAGCCCAAGAACCCCTCGTCATCACCGGCTACTCGGGTCGCAACCACGCCTCGTGCGGCGCCCTCGTTGCCCTCGCAGACACAGTGCCCGGTCTCCGCGTCATCGACGCCCTGGGCAGCGACGTCTGCTTCCCCTATTCGCACCCCGCGTCTCTAGGCCTGCAAATCGGCGGACACGAGAGCATACGCACCGCAGACGTGATCCTCGTCGTAGACTGCGACGTCCCCTGGATCCCTACCCAATGCTCTCCGCGCCCCGACGCAGTCATTGTGCACATTGACGTGGACACGCTGAAGCGGAACATGCTACTTCACTACATCCCTGCAAAGTACCGGTACTGCGCCGATGCGGAACTGAGTTTCAGGCAGATACAGCAGTATATTTCTGGCCACGCAACGTACCCCGCCGTATTGGCCAAGGAGCCCTATCTTTCGCGCCGCGACAAGATGGTGGCAGAGCACAAGGCCCGTCTGGATAACCTTGCAGTTATCGCTGCGCCACCCCTGGACAGGGATCTGCCGGCCCATACCCCCTACCTCGCATCCCAGCTGCGCAAGCTGTGTCCGAAGAACACCATTTGGTGTCCCGAGGCGGTGACGAATGCGTTGCCCACGTGCAACCAGCTGCAGGTAGACACTCCGGGGCGCTTGATCAACGGTGGAGGAGGCGGCTTGGGGTGGTCAGGGGGAGGAAGTATCGGCGTGAAACTCGCGTCCGATTATTTGGCAGGAGGGACGGGCAAGGGTGGGTTTGTTTGTCAGATTGTGGGCGATGGGACGTGGATGTTTGGGGTACCGAGTACGGTCTATTGGATTGCGAGGAAGTATTCGATTCCCACCTTGACGATTGTTTTGAGCAACAAAGGTATGTTTGTCCCAATCTGGACACGGGTCTGGGCTAATGGTTGATACAGGGTGGAATGCTCCGCGCAACTCCCTTCTCCTCGTGCACCCTGACGGCATTGGCTCAGAGGTTGACAATGAGGGAATTGGAATTTCGTTTGCGCCCACACCAGATTATTCTGGTATTGCAAAGGCGGCGGCCGGACATGAAGCTTGGGCTGGATGTGCGAGCAGCGTCAAGGAGTTGGATGAGTTGTTGCCTCAAGCGATTGAGTCTGTGAAGAACGGAGTTCTTGCTGTGCTCGAGGTGCGGCTGAAGGGATCCTGGGACAAGGCGAGTCTGTAGGAGCTAGGCAGCTTTATTGTGTAGAATTGAAATCCATGTACCACAGCCATCTTCAACTACCGGTCGTTCCTATTGAAATATGCAAGAGAGCTGTCTTGTGCCCATTGCAAGACCCGGATTCACATTCACACAAGTGCGAAAGACTGGACTGATGGCGTTGGTAATGTCAAGGCATGTGATGATATGGAAATGGATACTCCGGATTCTGCCATTGGTACAAGATAAACACAACAACAACACAATACCAACAACAAAAAAGGGTTCATCATTTACTCTCCAATGGCTGTCGTCTTCCATATCTCCCTAACCTTTTCCTTGACCTCTTCCGGATAAGAACTCTCAAAATCCACCGGAATCCAATTCCTACTCCCCTCATACTCGGCCGGCAACAAGCAATTCGTCACCATCTTGCCGCCTCTTTTGCGGTCCCCTCTCCCATGCGACATGTACGGCATTATCGGCAAGCCCCTCACATCTTCAAACGGGAAATCATCTAGCCCCGGCCGCGCCCTCGTGCTGATGGCCCAGATGATGTCTTTGAAGTTGTACACGTCAATGTCGTCGCCGATGAGGAAGACGCGGTTGATGAGCATCGAGGCCTTGGACGAGAAGACCAGGTTTCCGATTTGGCGGCTGAAGGTTTCGGCGTCGGTGCGCAGGAGGCCAAGTTGCGGGAGGGAGACTTGCAGCGCGCACCAGGTCCCCATTGTTTCGAGGGGGCAGTAGGCATCCACGATGGGAAGACCGTGGGATTGGCAGAGAGTGACCATTTCGGCCGAAGCGAGAGAGGCGGTGGTGTGCTGAAGGGGGGAGAAGGGGGGCGTGTTAGCGCGGTTGAAGTAGGGAAGTGTAGGGTTTTGGTAGGCTTACGGATTCATCGACGATGCGACCTGGGACGGAAATGGGCAGGATGGCGTCATCGCGATATGTTATGGCGTCGACTTTGAGGAGCGAGCCTGGCCGTCGCTCGTCGTCGAATTGATGTGCCAGATAATCACCAAAGGGCCCTTCGTCGCCCATCCTGGTAGTCGACAGTGTACCTTCGAGCACGATTTCGCTGTTGGCAGGCACAAGCAGATCGTTCGTCTGGCACTTGACCAGGTCAAGAGGCCGTCCCAGCATGGTGCCAACGTACTCAGCCTCACTCACACCTTCGGGAAGAGGGCACGCTGCTGCCATGGTCGCAGCAGGAGGTACACCAAATGCAAGCGCCCATGGCACGTCCTTGCCCAACTTCCTCCACTCTTCCATGACCATGTGATTGTGCTGTCCCGGGTTGATGAGGGCGACCAGATGCTTCTTGTCATAGACCTGGGCACGGAAGATGGACCAATTGGTCCACGAGCCGTCTGGAGTCTGGAGCATATGGACACCATATGTCTGGAGAAACTTTCCACCGTCATGCTGGTGCAGAAAAGGTACTGGAAGAGCTTCGAGGTCGACAGCGTCGCCGAGGATCTGATTCTGCTGGCACGGTCCCGTCGAGACGACATTTGGCGGTATGGGAGCCTTGTTCTTGCCCTCCTGACTCCGGTCGCAGATCTGCTTCCAGGTCGCGTCCTTGGGGAGTCCAAGGTTTCTGGCGACGCGACCGAATCTCTCCTTCTCATTCTTTCTCAGCCCGGCCGCGTTGCTGAAGATGCGCCATAGTCCGTTGCGCGCGCCTTTGACATTGTTGAATAAGGGGGCCTTTCCGTCGGTTTCACTGACACGACGCGCGGTTGCTCCCACCTCGAGATGGGGATCGACCTCGGTGTTGATTTCAACCAGGTCATTATCAGCGCGCAATACGTCGAGGAAGGCTCGAAAGTCGTGTGGTGCACTCGGGCTTTCACTCGGTGACGGCGCACTAGACGTGCTTTGGGTAGCAGCAGTAGTAGCCATGAGACGTCGATGATGGTGTATTGTAGCCGCTCGAAAGCTTCGAGGGTTGCACAGGCGTACTCTCGATAACATTTGTCTGAATTGACGACGATGTGCAGATGGGAGCTAGGGTAGCACACAAGCACTGGGCTCGCTGCTGAGGTGCTCGCTCTTCCCTCTACAGCTTCCCCAGAAATTGTGCAAGGGTCCCCTGTCTCTGCTCCGCCGGCGGGCCGACGCTAGACGCCAGACGCCAGGCGCTAGACGTCTAGTGCTAGGCAAGCCACTGGGCGCCCATCTGCGGGGGCAGGGTTAGGGTTACCGTAGCGTGGGGATTATTAGAAACGTTCCGAGACAACATTCCGGAGACAGCGGAATGGTCCGAATGTAGACTTCGGAACTTCCGCCGCCCATTCCGTCATGCAAAAGCCGCTAATGCCGGGCGGAGGAAGCATGCAGGGTAGGAGGGTAGGAGGATGGACCCCTGACTGCATAGACAGGACTAGTGCACGCGTAAAGTAATGATAGCAACATGTTGGGCATGGGGCTGGCCACTCACGCCGCACCTCCAACATGCTCATGCTCTGCCCTCGACCTTGCCGCGTCAGTCGCCAATTGACGGGTGCATTCCAAATTTACAACCGCATCAACATTCATTCAGTCACTCGACGACCACAACCACATCCACAACAACAACAACACCACCACGCCTTCTCGACTGCGACTCCTTACCAAACCCACAATCCCAAACCACCATGCCGCCCAAAACGCATTGTAGTCGGCATAACCGGCGCGACAGGCACCATCTACGCCGTGCGCCTCCTCGAAATCCTACGTGACCTCTCCATAGAAACGCACCTCATAATGAGCAAATGGGCCCACACAACTCTCAAGTACGAGACGGACAGGACAGAAGCCGAAATCCATTCCCTCGCCTCCAGAGTCTACACAGCGCGCGACATGACGGCTCCCATTGCCAGCGGATCCTTCCTGCACGACGGCATGATTATAGTGCCGTGCAGCATGAAGACGCTTGCCGCTGTGCGCATAGGCTTCTGCGACGATCTCATCTCGCGCGCGGCCGATGTGACGTTGAAGGAGCGCCGGACGCTGATGCTGGTGCCGCGCGAGACGCCGCTGAGCGACATCCACCTGGAGAATCTGCTGGCAGTGAGGAAGATGGGCGCCGTGATTTTCCCGCCCATGCCCGCCTTCTACACGCGGCCCAAGAGCTTGGACGACATGGTGGAGCAGGGTGTTGGGAGGATGCTGGATAGCTTTGGGATTCATACCGACGGGTTTGAGAGGTGGAATGGCTGTGATTGGGGCAAGAAATGAGAATTCGAAGAGAGATTTCTGTGAATCGTGCAATCGAACCTGGTCGAGAATCAAGGGCTCTTGTGGTGTGTGTCATTCCTACATGTGAATGCCGTGCCTGAATTGCCATAGTACCGTACCGGACAGGCCAATGCCCGGTCTGGTCCCACCAAAACCACCACATAAAAAAGCGAGTAAGCGGAGCTTCATAGACAAGCCTCCATAGTGAAGTCTCTGGCATGGATGATATAGTCATAATAATATCAATCATCAAATTTATCTACCGATATTTTGCTAGCAACTTGATATCGCGGCTGCACCATGAGTGAGTAAGTAATTGCCCTGGTAGTACTAAATGATATATTTTTGCGATATTCAGTGTTACTATAACTATAGCATCTTGCCGAGTTGTAGTGCTTTGCGCAGCAAGTTCACTCATATATTCTAGTAAATTGATTGCGTGTAGGTGGAGAGCTTCAAGATTCCAAGCCTTGGCGTACTACTACCCTGAAATTCTTTTTCCTCTGTGTTGGCGCGCGTGAGAGTTTTTTAATTAACATCTAAATCTTTTTTTCCGACTTTAGGTATATAAATATGTTTTGATAAATCTAAAGTGGCGATAGCTGCAAACGCAGCATCCATAGGCATCGCTTGAGACGGTTGCGATGCGACCGGGTGGGTGATGGTGGGTGATGGTGGGGTAGTACTACTAGAGCGGGCATTGGCCCCGTCCGGTGCGTACTTACTACGGCACTGTATCCGCGGCCAATCCGTGAGATGCAAGTCACTCAAATCAGAAGAACGCGACGTGGTTGATCCCAAAACCGGGCGGCTGAAACCCTTCCGTAGGCTATCATGGAAATTTGGTTCCAGAAGGAATGTACTCGCACGTGTCGATCTGGTGCCTCGAGCCCTTCCGCCACGGTACTCCACCCACTTCCGCCCCATAGGCCCGTGGCCCTAGGGCTGAGCTAGAATTGAGTTGCTCATATAGTCTCGGTAGCCACTGAACCTTATTCCAGTTGAAATCCAGTAAACACATCACCAGCTGTAGTCTGATACACTTTGGACTCGTACCCTACAAATTCCAACGCTCCATTTCCATACACTGCCATGGCCGACGCTGACCAAACTCCTCTTCCTCTCCCCGTCCCTTCTCTAACGCGTCTTGCTCCTGGTGTAATACTTTCTCAGCCATTGTCCCGCAAAGGCTCAGGACCTGGACTCATTGTAGTCGTGAATCAGTCCGGAGCTATAAACGATACGACTTTGCGCATCGAAAATGGTGTCCCGTCACCGCTCATGAAATGGGGAGAAGAGAGCTACACAGTTGTGGAGATTCTCGAAGAAGCTTTCCTCGATGGCAAGGACCCAATAAGTCTGGCCATCTCAGAGCTGTCAAAGGCGGACAAATGTGAGCCAAAGAATGCAATTGGCGTCATCGGTATGTTACCCCAGTCCCCGGCCTTTGCATTGCGTTGCTGATTCGGACGGCAGCATACGACCTGAAGCTTTGGAACCGCGCAGCACCATATCTAACATCACACCCCTCAATCGTCGGCGCCGTCGTCTACGCAAATGCAGCAGAGCACCACAAGCTCTCCATGACCTCCGTCCCCGTCCTGCAACACATGGCGGGCAAGATGCGCAAGCCGCCTCGGACCGAAACCCGTGTCGTCCACGACTACCCCAGCGCAAAGTCCCATCTCTTTGCTACGCCCTTCCAGCCGGAATTTGATTACAGCATGGAGTCAGTGTCTCACACGCGGAATCTGTCATTTCTCAAGCCGCGCATGAATGGCCCGTGGTTCGATCTCGAGGCCATTTGGGACGAGCATACGTACTGGGAGTTCGAAAATCGGTCGGTGCCGCAGACCATGGCGACCATGGTGCAGGAGCCATATGTCAACCATGTGCCTACGGTATGTTTTATTGCGCGGCACGGCCGTGTTTCCATGCATTGCTGACCTTGGCAGCTCACGGGTGGCATTGGACGAGAAGCCCTTACAGAGTTCTACACGAACCATTTCGTCTACTCGAATCCCGAGGATGTCGAGACGGAGTTGATAAGTCGCTCCATAGGAATCGATCGCGTCATTGATGAGTTCATTTTCAAGTGCACACACAATGCGCCGTTGGACTGGCTGTGAGATGTCGCCCTTCTCAAAACGCGGTTGTCGCAGCGCTGACAAGGCCTAGAATACCCGGTATCCCTCCGACAGGGCGCAAACTTGAAGTTCCCCTCATGGCGGTTGTCAACATCCGAGGCGACCGTCTGTACCACGAACACATAGCCTGGGACCAGGGTACTGTGCTGGCTCAGCTAGGTCTTTTGCCAGAATACTTGCCCATACCCTACGCTTTACCAAACGGCCAGAACCAGGACGGAAATCAGCTCGAGTACAAATTGCCCGTTACAGGGATCGAAACTGTACAAAAGATGCGGAATAAAGATGCGGTCACTTCAAATGTCATGCTTGGCTTCCAGGTCCGCAATAAGAGCACATAGCTGGTTGGAGAGAGACGCCGTTTGGTGTCGTGGGATCACAGCATGTCGAAGTTGGAATCAGTCGCAACCCGGGAACTTGAGGCATCTGCCTAACTTGTATAGGGTAATAACTATTCATACACATTGACTCGCCATCTCGTTGCTGGGCCAGTCTGGCCAAAACATATCAACATCGTTCCACCACATACCATTCATTGTGTCGTCTCCCATATTATCATCCGCGACTTGCAAAAAATCTGTCTGGTCCAGGAAGGTGCCCATGGCACCGCCGACAGTATCTCCCTTTTCAGCTAGTCCTCTTTGAATCTGGGGTCTTTGTTGCTGATTTTGCAGCGGTTGCAGATTTCGATCGGGGACGTTCTCGATTGGAGGAGGTTGGAGAAAGTCAGGCCGAGCTAGTTGCTCCTCCAAATGACGCAGCCTCTTCGCAAGTCTGCAAGAACTCTGCGACAATGTACTGTACGCTGTAGCGAGAACCAATGCACGTTCCACCTCCCGCTTTACAAAGCCAGGAAAAGGCTCTAACAAATCGGCGGACTGCATGATGACCGCCCGATTGCGGTCCGCGCGAACGTAAGCCACCACTACGAAAAGAAGTGCACACGAAGAGCTGAGGAAATGCTGAAAGAATGGATGCTGGGTTTTGTAGATGTCGGTGCTGGAGTTTAGCAAAGAGAGTACACCGATGGTGTCGGAGATGATGTTCATGCTGGGTTTGATCATTTTGACGCTGACGTTCGAGTGGGAGACGGAAAGAAAGAATGGGCGAAGGATGATACTACGGAAGGCATTGGCACGCAGATAGAGCAATGTAGCCACGGGTGACGGGCGTTTTGACGGGTCTACCGTTGGCTTTACACCCACGGCTGTCTCAGGGCATGGGTGGTAGATGCCATGACCATCTATGGCCTTCCTCAGCCATTGGTCAATCTGGAAATTGAGTAGCTCGAAAGCATCATCCTGTTCATAAGTTGCCCCGGCAGCGACTCGGTGTATGGGTACTTCGAACTTGGGGCTCATGAATGTGTACGAGATCATTGCTCGAAGGTACCAAGCGTCCTCCTGTTATGCCTGGAGTTAGCGCGAAAATTGGCTTTGGGGCAACCCCCAACATGATATTTGGGGTTTCAAGATAAGATGACTCACCGGAGGCTCGATGGATTGATCAAAATCCGATTCCTGAAAGTTTTGAGGCAAGCCAATAGCGGCACTCCATTGCTTATCCAAGATTACTATGCTCCAGATGATGGCGCCAATTCCAGTGCGTTGCTTCTCGTCTCGCAAAAGATGACAATGGACGTCTCGACGGTGGAGCCCAAGTTCCATTGCCATGCGCCCCGAAATTCCGCAAACTCGCCATGCCAAACGCGTATCACCAGTAAAGAAGTGGTAAATAGACTGCTCGCGATTCCATCATATTAGTGAGTGTATCACGTGCTGAGCAGGATGGAAGGCCTACCGCTAGTAACGCTATTAGAACATGATCTAGGCTTGACACTTCGGATGCTAATTTCAGCTTGATCAAATGCTCTACACCTTTATACAGCGTTTTGCCCACATGTGACTGCGAGGCTGGCTCAGCAGCAAGCGCAATCGAGAGCGCCAGATATAATATCAGAATGGTGTCTTCGTGGAGAATTGAGGCATCGGATGTGGGTTTGAAATGGAACAAATAGCAGGCCTCGGCCTGCTCGACGAGCCGCTTTGGATCCAAAATAGGATGAAGGCAACCGATGACATTGTGATACACATTCAAGAGGCGCAGAGCGTCGCTTCTGGCAATGAGCCATGGCAATTGAGCCAAACATTGGCGCAGCCTAGTTTTAGCAAGGCGCTCTTGAACGCCAGACCCATGGCCTTCATCTTGGACCAAAGTGCGTTCGTCGTCGTCGGTCTGGTCATCTTCCAGGCTAGGGTTGGTCTCTTCTGGGATAGGAGGGCCACCAGGAAGCGCCTGGGCCAGTCGTAACTTGATTGCAGCAGCATTGAGACTATAGTCAGGACTCGTGGGGCCGTAGAAGCGACGAGTGGATGGCTTCGACGTGTTTGCGACGGCTTCCGTGGGAGCACTAGGTAGTGATGTTGGGTTCGCGTGGGTCTGAGCCTCCCCGGAAGGCGGCATGGCAGAGGCCAAACCTTCGAGGGCCGTGTTCTGCCGGGAAGGCGCGCCCTGCCGGGGAAGCGCGGGATCTATTGCAGCGACTGGTGAGGTATGTAATTCGTTGGACAACTCCATATGTGTGACGAGACTGTCCAGCTGGGCTTGCAGCGCAAGCACGACACGAGAAATGGATTCGCCCTTGCTAAAGAGCATGGTGGGTTAGTGCGTGGCAAGGGCATCTTGGAGACGAGCACAAAGGGAACATACGCGTTCACCCCCAACGCATTGGCTGGTACCATAGGGGGGGCAGCAACAGCAGAGTAAGACACAGCATGATCCTCTGGCTGCGAAGGCTCGTTGGCGGGTTCCGAGTCGGCCGTGTAGCGACACTCCAACGCACGCGAGCGACAGAAGTCGCACGGCTTACGGCCGTCACACCTGCCCTTGCGTCGCCGGCACACATCGCAGGCTCGCCATACGTATCGAAGGCGACGTTTGCGGGACGTCCCGGCTGCGTTCTGTTGCTCCATGGCGGTCGAGGGGCGTTTTGGCGGCGACGGGCTCATTGTGCTGGATTGCGGACAGCAGAATTGCTTTTGGAGGGGGGGGGATGCGTTTGGTTTGGTCTCGAGACTGGAGAGATAACAATCGGGCCTCCCCCACACCTGCTGCTTATCGCCATGATGGAGCAGGGCCGCAGTGGACGCAGTGAGACAGTGGAGGCAGTGGATGCATGCATTGGTCAGGCTGAGGCGTTTGCTTGTGTCTGAGACGTGCGGGGGGAGCCGCGCGGGGGCAGTGTCGCGAAAGCACCGGAGACAGGGCAGGATAGGGTAAGGCCGCTGTCTAGCGCACGTGGTGTAAGTAATGTAAGTAATGTACACTAGTCGGTCACGTGAGTCGCTCCCTTCACTTGTGCACGGGCCAGAGGCTGTTCGGAGGCATGCCGGACCATGGCCGCCGGAGATCATCTCGCCTCTGCAAATCCACCCCCATTGCACCCATCCCATCCCGCCCTTCGGCACGTGACGGCGTATCGACTGCGGAAATGGCACGACTATCACCCTGTCGGCGTCGGGCCTACAGTAGCCTTGCCAGCATTTCTTAAAGCCAGCCAGGGCCGTTCTGGCAGTCATTGCACACCATTGCATCCCACCCTCTCTACCTACCTCGTGCACCCTCCTCTTTTCTATCCACCCAGTGCACATCCCTCTTCTCTATCATGGCCCTGTACACCTACGACACACGCCCTAGCTTCTCTGCCGACGTCCTTGTCCGGGGCACCCCAGAATACGATCGCTGTCGTCGCAACAACCCCAGTGCAACAACACCAGACCGCTATCCACGCGAAATCCATGTCGTCAAGTCGCCCAAACAAGTCTCGGCAGCTCTCAAACGAGCCACTGAACTTGGTGTGCCGGTCGGCATTCGTGGGTCTGGTCATGCCTTCCCCCTGAGCGCACTGATTGAGGACGGCATCCTCATCGACACTTCCAGCTTGAACCGCTATGTGGACTATGATCCCGAGTCCCGTGAGATCTCTTTTGGCCCTGCTGTGCGTGTAGAGGAAGTCTCAGCAAAGCTTAAAGAGATTAAGCGCTTCTTCCCTCACGGCCATGCGCCTACCGTCGGCGCCGCAGGCTTCTTGTTGGCCGGAGGACAAGGCTGGTTTGTGCGAGGCTGGGGAGCCACATGCCAGGAATGGATCACTCAGATGGAAATCGTCGTCCCCGACGGCCGCGTTGTCATTGCAAGCCCTACCGAGAACACTGACCTGTTCTGGGCCGCCCGAGGCAGCGGTTTGGGCTTTTTTGGCGTCGTAACCAAATTCTGGGCCCGCACCATCCCAAGCTCTCAGCTCTGGGAACGCACCTTCACTTTCCAGCTCCGTGACAAGTACGAGGCCCTGATGACATGGTTCTTCGAAAAAGCCGAAGAGACGCCCAAGTATGGCACCGATCTCAATCTCACCATCTTCTACCCGGAAAAGTATGACACTACCATACTCACGGATGACATACCCAAGACATCTCAGCTACACCTTGGCCTCAGTCTTCTGTGCTACTCCGACACTGAACGGGAAGCTCGAACCCTGCTGAGTGCTTACGACGACGTTCCGGAGAGTGTCAAGCACTGCTTGGTGGATATGCAACCTGTTTCAAAACGAGAATTTGCAGACATATTCAACAAGAAGCGTGAATTTATTGGGAACAAGTATGGCGAGAACTGGCAGATTCTCAGTCTGCTCAGCGAACCAACAGTTCCCATTCCACGAGTAAGTGTTATAGCGGTAACAGCAATGCATTGTCACTGACCATTTTCAGCTCATCGAAGCCCTAAAACCCGCTCTCACTGAACTCGAGACGCGCATCACTTCGGTGTTTATCTGTATTTGCGACATTGTCGCCAACGAAAAGGTCGCTGCTCTGAGCATCCCACAAAAGTACTACATTTCTACCGTCACAGGCTGGCTCGACCAAAAGAAGGGGCCTGCGATCAAGCAGCGTATGCTTGATCGATACAGGCGCGCTCTACCAGTCGCATGCGGCACATATGCTGCAGACTACGATCCGACCGTTGAAGATGCAAATGTAAGCCGGGTCCAAAGGCCACCTCACTGCTGCTGCTGCTATAGTCAAACTGACAACATCAACAGAGCAAACCCATGTCTGACACCGCACTCGCCAAGTTCCTCCAGATCCGAGCCAAATGGGACCCCAATGACATGTTCCCCAACTACAAGCAATTTATCAAAACAAACGAAAAGATCAACAGGCTCCTCAGCAAGCCCTCTCTGTAGGCGGTAGTGATGGATGGGGAGGGGGGGGACCCGATACTTTGTGTCCTGTTCCGTAATTCTTCTAGGATGTTCTCAAAGGCGAAAAGGATCGATTGTACACAGACTTTAGTTGGCCAGATGTCTCGAGCGTGAGCTTTCACTCCAAGAAATGAATGTATTATCATTCTTGTCGAATCAACGGTTCCCATGTGCGTCGTCAACTTTAATCCCTGATGTGGAGAGCTCTGCCTATACGTTTTGCTCGCATTACTACTCAACATGGCCCTTGCGCGAATGGTATCAGTCACTCGGCCATGACGCTGACAGTCAGACACGCCCCTTGCAAAATGTGCTGGCACAGCATCGGTTTCTTTCCCTAAATCACGATTCGATTGCAGAAAACGCACGCCTGACAGATAACTGAAAATTGAACTAGCTACATTAGGATGCAATACAGTGACAGTGCAACTCTTCAAGACAGCACTACAAGCTTCGTCAATAGTACTTGGCCAGCTATCGACAGGCTTGTGTGAATCCCAGGGCCAATTTCAAATCAGGCTAGCACCGGCCAGCTTGCCCGAAAAAGAGGGGAGGTGTTGTTGGCAATCTCTGCCCTTTACATGCCTGCATGGCTGGACATGTCCGCGGTCGCCTCCTAAGCACTAGAGCAAGTGGAGTGCGGACAGCTTCCGCGAAGGATCGCGCGGAAGGAATACCGCGCCAGCAAGAATTTTCCCGAACTCCACTTTCCCACCGGCATGTTCCCTGTAGCAGCATGCGCCACGGGCATTATTGACCAGGGTGTGCTTGGTTGCTCCATTTTTCCTTTCATCTAGTTGCCGTTTTGGGTCTAAAGCCTCGGCAGGGCTGGTCAGCTACCGCTCCCAATCGAGATGGAAAACGGGTGGGCTGTTCGATTGGGGCTCCATCTCATCTGTACATATTCTGGCCACGTGTAGGATCACGTGTAGGATCACATGCCAAGCCCGGACTACCAGAATGGCCACGAAATAGAGTTTTGAAAATGACATGGAGGTCAAATTGACGTTCTACTGAACACAAGGCCCTTTCCATCTCTGTTTCCCTACCGGATCTCTCAATCCAACCAGCAGCCGGATGACTGACACGGAATCGAACAGACCTTGAAACTGTGGCCAAGCTGCCGACAATATCGGAAGCTCCGGAGCGGGCGGATTCCGGTGCCGCCAACCGTTGCGGTGAGTTCGGTTTAGCCTGGATGGACGAGCAGGCTTGCTGTGGTTGGTGCTTCGAATTGAGAGGCTGGATTTGGTAACCATGAGCATGGATGAGACTGGTGATACCTAGTCGTTTTTGATGCGACAAAATAATTCAGATCCAAAGCATAGTTTGTTAACATCTACACGACATACCAAATACACAGCAGTCACATCCTTTTATCCCCCTCCACTTCGAAATCATGGCTGCATCCATCGAAACCAGGCTCTTCATCAATAATGAGGTATGTATGATTATCGCAACAATCGCTACACACATCTAATTGCGCGACAACAGTTCAGGAATGCTCGTTCTGGAGAGTCGTTTACCGTTAAGAATTCCTACGACGATTCCATTGTCGCGGAGAATGTCCAGATTGCTGGAGAGCAAGATGTCAACGACGCCGTCGACGCAGCTCATGCTGCATTCAAACACTGGCGCAGGACGCCGGCCCCCGAGCGTGCAAAGTGCATGCTCAAACTCGCCGACCTGATCGAGGAGAACCTCGACTGGCTTGCTGAGCTTGAGACGGCTGCAATGGGCGCTCCAATCTCCGCTACCAAGTGGATTGCGTCCACAATGCCAACGTGGTGGCGTTACTACGCTGGCTGGACCGACAAACTCGGCGGAGAATCTGTCGAAGACCTCGATGGCTCCTACAGAATGGTTCGGTATGAGCCACTAGGTGTATGTGCAGGCATCGCTTCCTGGAATGCCACCCTCTTCTACCTCTGTTGGAAGATTGCTCCAGCCGTAGCAGCTGGCAACACGTTCATCTTCAAGAGCTCAGAGAAGGCACCTCTCGGTGCCCTTCGTTTTGCCGACCTGGTCCGCCGCGCAGGCTTCCCGCCTGGCGTGATAAACCTCGTCACCGGCTTTGGCCAAACCGGCAGCCTCCTCGCTTCTCACCAAAAGATCCGCAAAATCAGCTTCACGGGATCCACCCTGACGGGCCGCAAGATCCAAATTGCGGCCGCAAACAGCAACCTCAAGCGCGTGACGCTCGAACTCGGCGGCAAGTCCGCCGCCATCGTCTTCGACGACGCAGACATTGACGAGGCCCTCACGCACATGTCGCAGACCTTCCTGCTCAACTGCGGCCAAGTCTGCGCCGCGACTTCGCGCCTCCTCGTCCAGGACACGATTGCCGAGTCCTTTGTCGCCGAGCTCAAGAAGCGGTTCCAAGGCTTCGCAAACGCCCTCGGCGATCCCAGCGACCCAAACACCTTCCTGGGCCCCATTGCAGACCGCATGCAACGCGAGCGCGTCACCTCCTTCATCGACACGGCCCGCAGCGAGAACCTCAACATCCTAGCAGGCGGCCAGTCCCAAGGACCCCAGAACCAGTTCATCCAGCCCACCATCATCCTCGACCCGCCATCCTCAAGCACCCTGTACCGCGACGAGATCTTCGGACCCGTGCTAGTCATCAAGACGTTCAAGTCTGAGGCCGAGGCCATAGACATGGCGAATGATTCCGCCTACGGGCTTGGCGCCGCTCTCTTCACAAAGGATGTGCCGCGCGCACTGAGGCTGTCGTCGGACCTCGAGTGCGGGTTTGTGGGGATCAATATGCCCATTCAACCGTCGGCGTATACGCCTTTTGGAGGGGCCAAGGAGAGTGGGTATGGCAGGGAGGGTGGAAGGTTGGGGCTGATGGCTTATCTGGAGGCCAAGACGGTGGCAATTGCTATGAAGCCGAGATTGTAGATAATTTCATCATGCAGGTAGTTATTTGAATTGCACTTTTTCCATTACGATATCGCTCTCATGCTAGTAAGAGAGACCCTTGCGCTCATGTGCATGATGTCGGTGTGTTCGGCCCTCGTCGTTACTGATGTACTCTGTGCTTGACCGAGTCCTTGCTGACTTGATCGAGAGGCTTGTCCGACATCCAAAGTAATCAAGGACGCATGTTGGCTCCGGCAAAAAGCGTTTTACGGAAAGACAGAACTAGGAATCATCGGGAAATGGTGTTCAAGGGAATGCCTCTCTACGAATGCGGCAAACATCATGGCAATATATTAACAACCCCCTATCTCACAGTATGTAAAACTCAACAGCACAGGGCACATCTCAAAATGACAACAAGACACTAGAAACACCCCCTCAAATATACAATCTCTCACTACTCCCGCACCGACATACCCTGCAAAACAAGCGTCGGCCCCGTATACTGCTTCTTGGACCTGAACAGATAATCCACTGTAACAAGGATCAACACGCCCCCCAGCACCGTACTCGCATAATTCATATTCTTGGGCGTGACAGGCTGCGCCGTGGGGAATAGCAAAAAGACGCTCGTAAACACTAGGAAAATAATCGACAAGATGTTCACCACGATGCCTGCCTTCCCCATCTTGAACGGCCCGTACGCGAGCATCTGCGGCGTCGCGATGCGGCGGTAGAGTAGTAGGACGATGGGCATGAGATAGGAGAGGTTGAGCCCGACGACGGTGAGGGAGAGGATAGCGGCGAAGGCAGTCGAGGACGCGATTTGCAGCGCGCCCAATAGGATGATGACGGCCGTGGACACCAACAGCGATGTCACGGGAACCTGGCTTCTACTCCCCAGGCGGCCCAAAGCCGTGGAGAACGGGGTTCCGCCGTCGCGAGCGAACGCCCAGAGGATGCGGGATGTCGCGGTTAAAAGGCCGAAGGTGGCCAAGGAGGCGGAGACGATGATGGTCGATGTCATTGCGCTGGTGGCGGCCGTGTTGCTGCCTGTGATGCGGCTGAAGATGTGAATGATGGGGAAGGGGCCAGAGGCGAGAGCTTCGTCGAGGCCTCCCATGAAGAAAAGGACAGGGATGAGGATAATGAAGCCCATGGCACCGTTGACGGCGATGGAGAGAAGCATGGCTTTGGGAATGTTGCGCTCGGGGTTGGGGATTTCTTCCGACATGTGAGTTGCGGAGTCGTAGCCTTTAGATGTATGAGTTAGCGATCAAGATATTGCGAAAGTAATCGGCGTGCATACCTATCATGACATAGCAAGAAGTGAGCATTCCAAGAAACCAAGCGACGCCATCAGAGTTCCAGCCCGTGCTGTTGCGGAACTCGGCGAAAACGAATTGCGCACTGTTCGCTTCTGGCTTCAAAGCCAGCATGACGATGAAAATGATAACAAAGAAACCAACGTGAAAAGCGAGAATGGCGTTCTGGATGTACGGCAAGATACGGTTGCCCCAGAGGTTGAACGCAAGCGCTACCAGGGTAATTCCCCAATAGATGCAGCTATTGTGCCACGGCTTGGACACAAAGTCAGGGTTGGAGAGCGATATCAAGCCCAAGGTGAGATTGGCTGCTCCAAATGGAGCAGATGCCGTGAAGGAGTGCCATCCCAGAACTGTGAGCCACCCACAGTACCAGCTCAGGGCGGGCCTGACTGATGGCGGGCTAAGTTCGGCAACAAACTGATATTGGCCGCCTGCGGAAGGAAACCTGATGAAAAATTGTCAGTGGCAGTGGAATAATATGGCACCAGTACTACTCACATGGCGGCAGCCTCGGCCAGCGACATACTGGTCAGCATGTTTCCAGCAAAGGACACTACACGAAATTGTTAGCATGGAGTTATAGTGCAGTTTCCGAGAAGCGTACCGATGAATCCATAGATGAGCGATACCGGCCCGCCGCTAACCAGACCAGATCCCATTGTACTGCAAAGCGCCTCCCACGTCGCCATCAAAGACACTGCAAGTGCTATCATGGAGAAGAACCCATACACTTTCGGCGGCTGCGGAAATCAGCAATCCAGCTTAGGATGATTCAATGCCACTGGCAGTAACTCACCTCCTCATGGCCCTCGTGCGCTCCCAACGTCGAACCCTTGCCGACGTCATGGTCGTTAACGCCCTTGAGCTCAATCATGGCCTCCTCCTTGCTAGGGTTTGTGGGATACAGCTTCAGCCCTGAAGTCGAGTTGTCAATGGAAGCACGCTGTGATGTCCGCATATCGGCGCAAGTAATAATCACACAGTTGCCTCAGCAACGTGGGGGAATCTGTGGAAGCAGAAATGGCCGTGGCGCTGACCAGCGAAACGGTTATAGGGAGGGGAAGTTGCAAAACACGTGACGGAGCTAAAGGCGGTCGTTCCGAATACGCGCTTGGCCTATCCAAAAGAGACGGTGCTTATCAAGGGACCTTGAGTCAACCCTGCGACAGATAATGTGGCAGGCCCATGAGCCCTTGAGAAACTGGGGTTGTGTGTGGGGTCTGACATTGATACGCAGCTAGTCTTTAACCCCGGAAATCGCTCCATAAGCGTCAACAAGTGAGTCGCGTATAGACGGTACCGTACCTTGTCACATAAGACGGAAAATGCTGGGATTAAAACCAGTTACATTGCGGCTATTATGCCACCAGTCTAGAATACGTTAGTCTGGGTTTGTTGGTATTTTACTTATAAAAAGGGGTAAAATCCGTTTTCTTTTACTTTTCGGTGATACTACAGAGCAGTTCTTACGCATTTCAAACATTGTTGATAGCATGGAGCTCTGTAGCAGACAACCGCAAGGATGAACAGGAAGCTACTAGTAGCAGGTAGTATGAAGATCCATTGAATAGTGTGATAAGGGAAGAATTGTTTTTAGTATAGAAAACTGAGTAATCGAACACGTTTTACTTCGGCCGGGGTCCCTATAAATTCCGTCGTATTCACCGGTCACAGTACACAAGCGGAAACAACCGTTGCGGGGCCTGTGGAAAGACAGTTCAGATAATGGCCCGGACACGAGGACTAAGTGGAGCAAATAGACCGACTGTGAGGATTTGCCTGGGAAATATCCCTTGATAGTAAAGATCGTCTGGTCCTAATGAAGCCACCCCCGCATTTGATGATAAATAACAGCGTTACTGCTTACATGTGGCTAAAGTTCTAGGCGCGCTTGCGAACCTTCTCGACGCGTGGCTGGCGGGTTGGCGATATGGAGGTCGGCCCTTACCCTCACCCACGGTGGCGATATGGAGCGCAGACTTCAAGTCCACTGAACAATCTGCTTTCAGGTGCGATAGCATCCGACGGAGACTGAAGAAAGAAAGCTGAACCTCACATTATCGTATCGTTGGAAATGGGTTACGGAGCTGTATGTGCAAAGCGGTCAAAATGTTGTTTCAATTACTTCTGTGTGTTATCTACCCAAGTGACAGTCTTGTATTGTACAAACTCCTCCAGTCCTTGCTTTCCATTGAACCTTCCAAACCCGCTCTTCTTGAACCCACCATGCGGCAAAGCAAACTCATCATGCACAGTCATCGTATTGATATGAGCAGCTCCAACCTTGAGTTGCTTTGCAACCCGCAGGCCAGTGTTCAAATCCTCCGTGAAGACCGCACCAGCCAGTCCATAATCTGTATCATTACCAAGTGCAATTGCTTCTTCCTCAGTGTCAAAGGTGTATAGTGATACACTTGGGCCGAATGACTCTGTGCCATAGATGTCCATGTCGGGAGTAACGTTGCCGAGGACGACTGGAGACATTTTCGATTCGACGTTGGTGTCGACTACGGCAGGGTTACCGTAGACGAGACTGGCGCCCTTGTCCAATGCATCTTGTACAAGAATTCTGTTCTTCTTTGCCGAGGCGTTGGTAATGACGACTGGGCAGTTGTCTGCAGAACCG
Source organism: Bipolaris gigantea (assembly GCA_030558545.1). Classification (NCBI taxonomy): domain Eukaryota; kingdom Fungi; phylum Ascomycota; class Dothideomycetes; order Pleosporales; family Pleosporaceae; genus Bipolaris; species Bipolaris gigantea. The sequence goes on from JALPSE010000094.1 coordinate 50,470, forward strand.
AAGGTCTTGTTGATGGCTTGCTTGAGTTGTTCCTTGAAAGCGTCCGCAATGGACGAGTGGACGAGGATGCGTTCGGTAGACATGCATATCTGACCAGCCTATTGCATAAATGTCAGAAACAGTCGAGCAGCTTAGTTCATTCATAATGGTGTCACCTACATTCAGGAAAGCACCTAGCGCGCATTGCTCGGCGGCATTACTGAGATCAGCATCCTTCATGACAATGGCACTTGCCTTGCCACCCAACTCCATAAGAACTGGCTTGAGATGCTTTCCGGCAATAGAGGATATCACACTTCCCACATGCGAGCTTCCCGTAAAGTTAATCTTGCGCACAGCCGGATGAGCAATCAGTGTCTCCGTAATCTTGGGCGCATCAGCAGGTCGATGGAACAGGAGATTGAGCACTCCGTCCGGCAACCCAGCCTCTCTGAAGACATCTGTAATAGCCCAGTAACACCGCGGTGATAGTTCTGGACCTTTGAGAATCGCCGTGTTGCCCGTGGCGAGCGCGAATGTGATTGCGCGGAAGCCTAGGTGGTAGGGAGCATTCCTGTCGCATGACCAAAGAATCAGCCTCGTTCATAGTGTTCGCATTGTACCAAGTACAGAGATTTATTAGCAACATGTCACAACTCACCAAGGGCCGATTCCTAGCACCACACCATAAGGCTCGCGATAAACAATGGCATGCGCACCATCCTGCATCACGTGAGGCACAAAGCCCTGCACCGCCTCTGGAATCCTCCCAGCCGTATCCTTCAGCCCTTCAATCGACAGGCCCAGAATGAAGTCCTGATAGTACTGGTTTGCTCCAATCTCATGGTGCATGTAATCTCCCAGCTCCCGCTTGCGCTTGGTAATAATGTCGGCGGCTCGCAAGAAAATGTCTCGACGGGTGGAGGGTTTGGTCTGCGACCATGCAGGAAATGCCTTTTCTGCAGCTTCGACGGCTGAGAGTGCATCCTTTTCTGAACACGATGAGGAACTCCAGACGTGTTTTCCGGTGGCGGGGCTCTGGACTTGGAAAGATGTGTTGGTCGTTACATCTTGGCCGTTAATGATGAGAGGGATTTGGTACGCATCCCGACTTCTCAAAGAGCTTGTCAAGTGGAAGGATCGAGATTGCTGGCAGTTCTTGGAGAAGGCCTTGGGCAGCTGCCCCGATGTCCTCAAAAGTCGCATCATCCTGTTCTTTGTGTGCAATGGTCTGAATGGCTGTGAGAAGCTGCAAGGGCTCCATCACATTTATTATTTCTGACGCCTGCGGTTACCCACGATGATACACAGTAGCTCGAGTTGAGATCCTTGACCCTTGATCCTTGATCGGCCGTTTTGCGATCCCTGGCCCATTTGTCACGCCGCCTTGGAGTGGTGCATGCGGCTCCTTGCATTCCGAAAGCAGCGTGATCCTTCCGCACAGCATTCCGTCGCATTTTGGAGCATGCGGAGAAGACACTTGGCAATCACGGGCATTACACGCACTCGACTCAGAAAGGCCATCGACTCTTTCGGTTCATGGTAGTCATTGTGGATTTCGGAATCTACGAAAATATCAAACATCACCAAGACACACTGCGAATCACGCCCAAGAATCGCCTACGCCTTGACTCCATTCGTACCCCTTCGAGCAGCCAGTTTCTCCGCCACGTCTTTGTGCATATCGTACCTGCATTCAGCGTCAGCAAGGGCATTCTCTCCAAATCATACTTGGTACTCACGTGTTCATCTCATCGATTGTGAGTTTTTCCTTCTCATTCTGGACCGTGTAGTGAGGATCCGTCTTGTTGCTGGAGAAGCCGATGCGCTCGTGGATGTTTTCGCTTGCTCGCGCCGAGGCCGCCTGCACCTTTGTTCCCCTCGGCTTCCGAACCTCCTCGAAAACTTCAAGAGCCTCGCGAATGTTGCCGTTGAAGTTCTTCTTGCTGAAAATTGTGCCAAGAGCTCCGGCGTCCTCGATGGCCTGACAGGCTCCCTGACTCTGATCAGGCATCATCTGTAAACCATTAGTGTCAAAGCTTCATTCACCCACGGCAGCATGCTTACCGGGTGTGCGGCATCTCCGATAATGCAGGCCACTCCCTTCTGCCAGTACGGATATGGCTGGTGCTTCCAAAGTCTCCATGGTCGGATCTCGTAGCCGATTTCCAGGTGCTTGAAGACCTGGCGGTCCAAGTCTGGATACGGCGCGAGCAACTCTGGGAGAGTGGCAGCCTCATCCCAAGACTGGTTCTGGAAGTCGCCTGCTTCACGCGGGAAGAAGCAGTAGTAAGAGAGAAGTTTGCCGCCATTGCAAGGCGAAAGGACAATCTTGTAGTGCGAGTGATACCCGCCCCAGTATTCGATTGCAGCGTTCTTGGAGTAGTCGACCAGCCCGAGCTTGACGGCCTCTTCGGTATCTACGTTGGTGTGCAAGCAGCTCCAAGATGCTGGGACCTTGTCGACTTTGATGCCAAGGGCACTGCGAATGGTCGAACCAATACCATCAGCGCCGATGATGACGTCGTGCTTGGCCGTGACACCGTTCTCGAATGTGATCTCGCCGGTTTCGAGGTTCACTTCTTTGGCCTTGTGGTTGACTTTGAGTTTTGCGGGCTCGCCTTCTCCACGCTGGCCAACCGCACTGTCCATAAGCATGGCATGCATGTACTGCCGGTGGAACATGTAGTAGTTCTACCGAACATCAGCTACGAGGCCAAGTCAAGGTCCGGACCACTTACATAACCCCACTTTTCCTTGTAGTCATGGAGGTCGTAGACACTCGCCGGTTTGCCGGTTTTCCAGTCGCGGCTAATGAGCTGCTTAAGGATTACCGGGTCACCAAGCTCAATGTTGACTCCCCATTCCTCTAGCCACCTTGTGCCGTTTGCAGCGCAGGATATGGAAGCTCCAACTTCTCCCGCGAAATCTGCGCGTTCGTATATTGTCACGTTGTGTCCTTGCCGTCGAAGCGCAATGGCAGATGCCTGACCTCCAATCCCTCCGCCAATGATGCCCACATTGAGCGCTCGCCATCCTGGTTGGGTCATGATTTGTTTTGTCGTGTTTGTGTAGAGGGTCTCTGTAGATTGAGATATGGGTGAGCTTCGGCAGTGGTAAAGATGCACTGGTGCGATGTTGAAGCAGATGTTCGCAGCTCTAAAGCATGAACTTATCAATTACTTAACTCTGGCCTACGGGCTCTTGATATCTTCTCGATCCTCGATCCCCCTCACGCGATCTCCTAACTCACGGATTCAGGGTTGGACACGGCCGGCGCCAACCTACCTGGGCTGTTGTGGAGTCGGTTTGCAACTTCGTCTTGTTTCTTACCGGACTGGCTTGCGATCGCCCGTTGGTTGCGACGCACGCCCGGAATTTCCTACATCATTCCGGAATGTATTATGTCAGCGTCCGACGTCACGTGTACGTGCATGCCTCGAGGAACAAAACCAAATAGCGGGAGCATTCAGTGAAGCAGTGCCTTCGATTCGAGCAAGTTTTTGTAAAAGCGAAATAAGTTTCAAAGAATGTTGGTGGTCCCCCGCAGGAAAGGAAGGCTTTCACTGACATGCGTACATGGTCAGCTAGCATTGACTCTTCCCAATCGACAAACCCCATTACCCAATCAATAACACAAGAAGAGAAAAAAGTTATTGAACATGGCTTCCAAAGTTCGCGCATCGTTCGAGCTTACTGGACGCAATTATGTCGTGACTGGTGGTGCCCAGGGCATCGGACTGGCCTTGACGAAAGCAATTGCTGAAATGGGCGCCAATGTTGCCGTCCTGGATCTCCAGGACAAACCGCTCGATCACTTTGCCCAATTGGCCAAGGAAACTGGCGTCAAGCTTCCATACTTCCGCGCCGATGTGGCAGATGAAAGTTCGCTCAAAAAGGCGTTTGCGGACGCAGTTCAGAGCCTGGGAAGCGTGGATGGTCTCGTGACGAGTGCAGGCATCGCGCTCGAGAAGCCATTTGCAGACACGACTTCTGCCGAAGTGAACAGGATACTACAAGTCAACGTAAGCCCTCCCCTCCTCACATCACACTCAATGTGTCGGCTAACATTCATGACAGGTTACCGGCACATATATGGCGACACAGCTATTCGCCGAGCAAATCAAAAAGCAAGGAACCGGAGGATCTGTTGTCTTGGTTGCCTCCATCACATCACACACCGTGCTCCCAAGCCACAGAATGTCCGCCTACTCGGCGTCAAAGGGTGCGGTGAGGATGCTTTCTCAGGCGCTGTCTACCGAATTAGCGCCTCTCGGAATCCGGGTCAACTCGATCTCGCCTGGCTTCATTGACACGGAGCAGACCAAGTTTGTGCGCGACAACAACCCCAAGATTGCGGAGTTGATGTTCAACGCACCGCCGCTCAAGCGCATTGGTACGACGGACGACTTGGTTGGGTCGGTGGTGTACCTTTTGAGTGATGCGTCCAGCTATACGACGGGTGCGGACATTGTGATCACAGGTGGCCTTCATATCGCACGACAGATTGATACTTGAGTTTTGTAGCGAAATAAATTTTACATCTGACCCCTTGAGTGCACTGCAATACGAACGTGTCATGCTGGCATTCACATTGTCTCCATTGCTTTCGTGTAAAGAGACCGACTACCCAGTTCGGAACACTATGACGCTGAGAGAACGACTTTTGCCTCGCGGATTTCGTTCAGTGCCCAGTACCCGTTGCATGAAATCAGACGCCAAACAGCATGAAATTTGCACATATGAAGCTCCAGCTGACATGTTCCCCAAAAACTCACGTAGATTCTGCCCGCAATCATCTCTCCTCGGTGATGGGAGAATGGAGTCGATGAATAAGCAGAAAGTTGATTTCTGGAAACGCTGCAGATCAAACTTCATTCTGGAGCAATGCTCATGACGAATTGAATGCGCTCGGTTGTTCCGCTGTGAACGCGGCTAGTCCGACACACCAACAAAAAGGTTAGTAGCGCCGAGAAGATGATATTTCGGCGACCTAATACCGTAAAGCCTATACTGGAGTGCATAACGGTAGGCCGCTTGCACGCCTCGCGTTCCGCGTACCCTAGCTGCCTATCTTTCGTCCGACCGTGAGTTTATTGTTTAGAGTCGTGTCAGGCGAGACAAATTCCGTAGATGCGACACCTTCCGTCCCTGTCGGCTGATCCTCAATGCGATAGCTTAGTTACGGTTTCCCATGTTTGAGGTGGGCATGCTACATACCAGTACAAGGCGAAGGTGCCGGCACCATTTGATGAACGGATATATTTCTTTGTCTGCTCCTTCATACCGACTGACTAACCCCGAAGACCCTCATCTCGAACACCCCGTGTCCCCTTTGGCTACACTGATTCTATTGACAACACGTGCATGCTTGATGTGCAAGTAATCTAAACGTTCTCAACTTCCCGAGCAAAATTTCCGACCTCACAACAATTCGATCAAGATCAATAACTGAGAAAATGAGTATCGAACATGATCTTGTCGTGGTTGGAGCTGGTATGTTATTGCCACGGCTTCCCAAGTCACGAATGTCAAGCTCAACAATGATGCGCAGGCTGGTTTGGTCTCACTGCTGCAAAGTCCTACATTGAACTTCACCCCGGCGAAAGTGTTCTAGTCCTCGATGGCGCGAGCTCCATTGGCGGGACATGGTCAGCCGACCGTCTCTACCCCGGGCTGAAGTCGAACAATCTGTACGGGTCGTACGAATACCCCGACTTCCCCATGCTGGAATCAGTATACGGCGTCAAAGAAGGCCAGCACATTCCCGCCGCGGTTCTTCACCGCTATCTGACCGACTTTGCGAAACACTTTGGCGTATACGAGCGAACGAGACTAAACACGAATGTGGAGGATATCGAACCTAGCTCCACTGGTGGATGGATAGTAAAGGTGACGAACGCAAGTGGTGAACCGGAGACGGTCAGGACCAAGAGATTGGTGCTTGCATGCGGGCTCACTTCACAACCCAACATCCCCCAGTACGAGGGAGCCGACACGTTTGAACCACCCTTTTTCCACGCTAAAGAATTCTGCAAGCGCGCAGACACAGTCGGCAAATCGAAAACTGCTGTTGTAGTAGGAGGCGGCAAATCTGCCATGGACATCGCATATGCCTACGCGACCGAAGGCAACGCCACTGTAAACCTAATCATACGGCCGACAGGACAAGGTCCGGTATGGCTCGCCCAACCATATGCAACACCATTCAAAAGAGACATGCAAGAGCTTCTTCACACACGAGCATTGACTTGGTTCAGCCCCTGCGCATGGGGAGACGAGGACGGATTTGCGATACCACGTGGCTTTCTCCACCGTACTGGCATGGGAAGGCTGCTCACCGACAACTATTGGAACAACATGTCAGCCGAGATAATTGACACAAATGGATACGACGACCACCCCGAAGTCTTCAAGTTGAAACCATGGAGTCCAGTATTCTGGACCGGCAGCGGCCTCGGCATCCACAACTTCGACACCAACTTCTTCGACCTAGTGAAACAGGGCAAAGTACTCGTCCACATCGCCGACATCTCCAAGCTCGATGGAAAAACCGTCCACCTCACAGATGGCGAGCAAATCCCCACCGACGTCCTCGTCTGCGCCACCGGCTGGAAGAAGGACATACCCCTAAACTTGAAAAACCTGCCCCAGGGCGGCATTGGTCTGACACAATCCGGTCAAGAAAAAGCCGACCTGATTGAAAAAGCCAACCGCGAGGTTCTCGAAATGTTCCCGGGCCTCAAACGCCAACCTGTCCTCCGCTACAAGCGCAAAGACGACGACCTTCACCGCATGTACCGCTTCATGGTCCCTCCGGCCCTGGTCAAGCAACGAAACCTCGCATTTGCAGGCATGGTATCGACCACTAGCACCGCGCTTTTCGCCTCCTCCCAAGGCCTCTGGATCTCTGCCTTTTTCGACGGCAAGCTGAAACGGGTTGCCTCCACAGAGCAAGAAATCACTGCTGAGGTACTAAAGCACACGCAGTGGGGGAGATACAGGTTTCCGTGCGGCTACGGTGACTCGATTCCGGACTTTGCGTTTGAGTCGATGCCGTATATAGATTTGTTGTTGAACGATGTGGGCATTAAGACGCATCGCAAGAGGAATCAGATTGCGGAGATTTTCGAGCCGTATAAGCCTTGGGATTACAAGGGGCTGGCGAAGGAGTACTTGGAGCTCCGTGAGGAGAAGGAGGAGGAGGATAAGAAGGTTGTGTGAAGTCTTGGCTGTACGCACAATTCCTATGCGAACTGATGACTGGATTTTTGATCTCTCAGTATGGCACATGTAGCCAACTTGGGGCCTGCGGCGTTGTTTTCACTCTGGTAGCGGCTGAAGCTTTTGTTCAATGAAGGAATCAATATGTACTCCACTGGAAAAAATAACAATCATGGTCGTCGAAAGCACATCGTGACAGTTGATTTACCATGGTGGATGATTGAGCGCTTGTTAAACCTGCGTGAGTAATGAATTCTGTTGCCCTCGGAATTGCTCTCATGGGGGAACATGATTCAACAACATGGCAAATCGTCAACAAAGGCCATATGAGTTGAGAAGACATTTTCCTTTTTTTCACGCGGAAATTTTGGTGGTGCATTCGTTACCATCGCTCGTGTGTCCGTAAAGTCCTACAAAGGTCGCAGCATAGATTGATCAGCAAATCACTCCATGAAAAAGAATCAACCAAATTCAGGGAGGCTTCATCGCTGCGTGAACAACTCACAACCCAGTAGACTGCGCACTGCAAACTTCGATTGACAAGTCGTCCTTCACATGGCTGGGAACTTGCGTTGCGCGACTTGCTATATGTAGGAATGCTTAAATTAGCCCCATAAGGGCAAATCAAATCGACGCCATCATGAATGCTTTGTAAGCTAAAAGGGGTATCATGCAATGTTGCAAATGTCCGAAGAATGTGTGTGACGGCAACGACTACGGTAAAAGCTTGGGCTCCAACTCATGATACGTACGGTACTTAGCCAAGGGTATGGGAACATCGACGCTATATCCCAATTCGCCCTGTACTTTTTCCATCTTCCTGGTCACTTTACCGACCAGCCGAGCAATCCAACGATCATTGGCCATTGCATGAACAGTGGTTTGTCCAGCTTTACGCATACCCACCATGGTTTTGTTCGACGCTTCTTTCAACCCGGTATCTACCTTTCTGAGAAAGGCCTTGAAGCTTTTGTCTTCAGGTGCGCTGATGGTCGTCTGTGTGGCTTCGGTGTTGTTGGTATTAACGGATGCTACACTGCTCGCCTCACTGTCGGACAGGTTGGCGCTGACGCGCTTGAGCTCTCGCAGAACCTTGGCCTCCTCAAAATCTTTATCCGACTCAATGACCTTTGTGGCCTTGACAATAGCAGCAACAAAGTTCAATAAATCTTGATGGAACTGGGCTGGCAAGTGTACATGTGCACTGACATGCATAGCCGCTTCGTCCCTTTTGAGGCGTTTGAGCTCTTTTCGAGCTAGCGCCTGTTTTGGGGTAGGCTCAGCTTCGTTGATGGCAGACTCCATCTCGAGTAACTCAAAGTCACTGGCCTTCTCTGGGAAGATGTGCTCATGGTGGGGAAATAAGAACGTGGGTATTGTGAGAGTCGCATTTGCGCCTCCCAGTCGGACGACTTGTTTAAGCTCGACGGCATCTGTGCGAATTCTGTAGGCGAGAACATCCGAGATCTTGAACTTTGTTTGGATGTTGTAGTTGGTATTGATTGGGAACTGCGCCTCGCTCTGAATTGGACCCAGCTCAACAGCAAAGTTGGCATCCGCGCACCAGGAAGATATACGGGCTTCCAGTCTACGAATCTCGGCATCCTGCGACGAGTAATGTTTGAAAAAATACTTCTTCATGAGTGCTGTAAACCATTTTCCTGATCCAGCGGCTGTGACGGACTTGAATTTGACCGGGTGGAAATAGCAAATGGGGCTGAGCATTAATCGGTATAGCAACGGCAGTCGATGCAGGAATTTCTTCACGTTGGGATGCGACGTCTTGCGAAGTGTGGATACTCTTATCGACTTGGAGGGTGGATGGGGTATGGAAGGCTGACCATGGATCTGGGCACAAATGGCGGCACGAAAATCGTCCATGTTTTCGATATCGAGTCGCACTCCTGGCTCCTCCCTCCCTTTTCTGCTATGCTTTCCTTCTTTCTCCTCATCTTCCTCATCGACTTTGCTATCCTTACGCGCCTTTGAAGCCTGTACCAACTGTTTCTTGGCGATGGTTATGGCACTAGTTTCGTCGATGTACCGTATCAGCTTTCTGTACTTTGTGTGTGCTTGCTCTTCGTCTGGAGATACTTTTTTGACGGATGAGAAGGCAGATGCGGTGTCTTGAGCCTCAGTTGGAACTTTTCCTGCTGTGAAGCTTTGCATCATGTCAGCGGGGTGACCGGTGGTGCCGCCCTTTTGCGTTGCCGCTCGAAGTATAGCCGTATTGGTTACGACCACCGAGTCGTCGTCGTCTGGTTCCGGAACGCCATACGTAACATCGCCAAAAGTGACTTCCCACTCTCCGCCTTTGACGTTTGCATACACATCATCGACCGTGATTTCACGGAACAGGGGCACAACCACCTTGTCCACCTGTATACCCAACTCGATATCATCGGAGAGTTTGATTCCAGCTTCCACGCCATGGGCAACAAGCGTCATTGTCGAGAGCGACAGCGTAACGCCGCGAATGACGAAAAGACCTTTGACCTCGGTATCAATCTCCAGAGCTGGCAAGTCAAAGAAGGCTATCTGGTCGTTGATGAAGTGGAGATCGCGCAGGAATGTTTTGCGTAGACTGCGTCGCGCGAGGGCGGCAGCGGCGTCGAACTGGTAGAGGCACGTGACGAGAAGGGTTGGCCAGCAACAGGCGAAGAAGATCCAGTAGAGAAGCCATGATGTTGCGCATACCGCATAGGCTAGGTTAACGGTAGCGAAGATGGTCCACACAGGGGCAAAGGGGAGGATGCGGTGTCCATGTGCCTCACCCAGCAGGATGGCATACACAAAGGCGGGCGCCCCCGAGATGATCCATCGCGACGGCCAGGAGAGAGCCAGTGCAGCGAAAGCAGTGGCGACAAGAAAAAGGTTAGGGATGAGTTTGCTGGTAAGCTCGCGCTCCGATGTGGTAGCTGGTAGAGGAACTGCAGGCGGTGCGACTGGCTTGCGCCTTGGCATGGCTGGCAGCTCCCGCGGTCCGCGCGAGTCCATGTTTGCGGCGCGGTAGAGTATGAAGGTTGCAGGTGGACTAGGAGCAGGCAAGATACATGGTGATTGTGCTGCTCAGCTCGCTGTGAGTGGAGTAAAGCAGAGTAGAGTTTGTGCAGGTGCCGTCATTTGCACGCGACTGGACACGCCGGGTTTCTTTGACAACCACCTGACGTCATCAGGCGTTCCCCACCCTCAAACAAGCCATGCCCATCTGTCCAAACAGCCAGGCAGAGCAAGAAAAACCATGGGAACTATGAATACAATGCGCGGTAGAAATAGCATGGGTACATATATGGTACATGTGGTGAGCTATCGCCCTGTCCCTGGACCATGCCAGCCCCAGTGACAGGGCTTCCCTGCGCCGGTGACGATGCATGCCCCACACTCCAGTATGACATACTTGCACTACTACCACCACCACCAAGCTGTATTGGTTTGCAGACCAGATGCCCGCAGGTGATGCCCTCATCATCAACGACTCGGTGGCCGAATTTGCCCAGCCCCACGCCTCTATGAAACGTCGGCTCGATGCTGGTCACTTTTCGCACAACTCGGGCTATATCAGAGATTGACATGGGCCGGCGCAAAGATGGTGCGTTTGGCATGGCCCTCCACATTGGTCCTTGTTTGTTTTCCACGCAGTAGCAGCTCTGTAGTCTTGCAGTGCCATCTCGAGTAATGTACTCTCTTCGGTTGACAGCATTCTAACACGTTCACCCTACCCTATGACTACCGCCCTATTCCGAGCTCGCGAGTATTGCATGTCCCCAGGCAGCAGGGATAGATTGAGTACATGTAGGCTCACCTGCTGTTCACGTACTCGTATATCTTCAAGGGTGGCGGTACTTTGGATATTGCAGGTAACCAGTAACTTGAGCCAGAGTTTGTCTGCCTTGTGCTGTAAATAGATATACATGTGCTTGCGTATATGACTACATACATATGCATACGGCGAGCAACTAAGCGGAAAGTGGGCGCCAAACACGTTGGGCAGACGACGATGGTGACAATGAGTGACTTTGAGGAATTGCAGTTGGTATTCTTGTTGGAGGGCGGGCCGGTGGCTGGGGGCGGATGCGATAAGAAAGATACCTGCCTCTTTCAGCCTAGGCTGATAGGGTGTGCAACTAGCGGCGGCAAAATGGCGATGCTTGTGAGGCTTCATCCAAAGCTTACGTTTTTTTCTTTCGATTCTCTCTAGTTGATGGCGTGGGCCTCATGAAGCCCTGAGCACACGTGCCATCCCCAGCGTAGAGGCACAGCACTCATGTAAGCGGGCCAACTCCACACTCAGAACACGACCCGATCAAGCCTCCCGCAGGAACACCTCCCACAGGAACCTGTTCGTTCGCATCCACCAGGCTGGTCGTGCACACCTGATCTTTGCCTACTTTGGCAGCTCTGCTCACCACGCTAGCAAGACAACCAAGCCGGTATTGTGAAATCTGCACATGTCGCCTTCCCCATTGAGCGACGCACTAATGCGGCGCAAGCTTTGCGATTCGTTGCTATCCGTCATATTGCCGCATCGTTGGCAGAATATCGAGTCGACTCTACCAAGCACCGGCCGCTAACTCATGTCTACTACATCAACAAATGGCGCCATTTTCTCGTCCCGTGTGGTGCAGCTAGCGCACGGAGTGGATATAAATGCTCGCCACTGCCCTACCTTCTCCATGTAGCTCGAGTTTGAGTCAATCCGCAGCAATGGCACCCATCTCCAAGAGCACTGCGGCCCTGTCCCTCGCCTCATGTGTTCTCGCCTCGCCTTTACATGCGCGTCAATACAATGCAACGAGCCCGTGTGCCCAAGTAGCCAGCTCCGTCGCAGCTCAAGCAGCTGCTGTACCCACAGTTCCTGCACAGTTGGCCTACGATTGCCTCACCTCAGTTCCATTCAACCAGTCTGCTGCCCTCGCACTTGTCGACGGGGTGGTTCCCTATTTCCAGTGGCAGAGCAACACTGTCTGGCTCAAGGATCCCCCCAAAGAGTACGCAGAAAAGGTGCAGCCCGGTGTTGACATTTGGGGTGGGCTTGATAAAATAAGAGAAAAGGTGGTCGAGAGCCAGTATGAAAACGAATACCAGGTATGTCTTCGGCGCACAAAGTCGAGGCTGAAGGGCTTACCCATGTCACAGTTCGGCTTCGAGCTCTATCGCCTTCTCCAAACCACACACGACGGCCATTTTGTCTACGTGCCCGACATCCTAGGAACCGTCTTCAATTTTGCACGCCCACTTCCTCTTGTTTCAGCGTCGTCAGATGGCAAGGAATTACCAAAAGCCTACGTCTACGCCGATGTTTTGGCCGAGTCATTTGGCAACTCAACCTTCAATGCGTCTCCCATCACAAGAATCAACGGCCAGGATGCCCAGGAGTACCTCGAGAACTGGGCACAGTATGGCTCTCTTCAAGACCGGGATGCTCTATACAACAATGTTTTCTATGAACTTGCTACCGTATCCCTTGGCCCCACTGGACCTGGCATGGGTACTTTTTCGGGGTCAGGGAGAGGTCGCTGGGTATGTAGCTATATTCACATGAAGCTTCCATGAGCTAATTGCTGACTCATGCCAGATCTACCCTGGGGCCACCACCACGCTCGATTTCGCCAATGGCACCAGCCAAACCTACGAAAACTTTGCCAAGGTATTGATCCCATTCGATGGCATCCATGATGGTGAAAGCCTTTACAAGCTTTGGTTTACCGGCAACCGACCCACCGAGACCAAAGATTCTGCTCCTTCCAACTCTACTGCACCAACCCCCTCGGCAACCGCCTCTGCATCCGCCACGCCGACAATCCCTGCTCCTGGCTTCCCACCTCCAGTTATTCGTGAAAGTCACAACTTGATTGGTGGATACTTCCTGGAGGACGAGTACTCTGATGTTGCTGTTCTGTCGGTTCCTTCATTTGTGGGCATCGATGCTCAGGAAGAATTCCAGGCCACTGCTGTAAAATTCCTCTCCGCAGCCAAGGCTGCCGGAAAGAAGAAGCTCATTGTTGATGTTCAGGCAAATGGTGGTGGTACCATCCTGCTGGGATATGACCTTTATTCACTCCTCTTCCCTAATGACATCGATCATGCAGCGGCTGACCGATTCCGAGCTTTCGAATCAACCGATATCATTGGTCAACAATTCTCAAAAGTTGCCGAGGGCCTGACTAGAGAGCCAGTCACTCCGGAACAAAACGAAACACTGTACGGCCTTCAGAGCGATGTCGTCTCTTCCACCTTCAACTATCGCACAGATCTGAATCTTGATGAGAAACCCTTTGCCAGTTGGACAGAAAAGTTCGGTCCTCTTCATGTCAAGGGTGACAACTTTACAAACCTCTTCCGCTGGAACCTGGACGATCCGTTGATCACCCAGAACTCAGGTGGCATCTACGTTCATGGCCATGGCCCTCTATCCAACTACACTGAACAGCCATTCGCTGCCGAGGACATCGTTGTCATAACTGACGGGTATTGCGCATCTACTTGCACTATTTTCTCCGAGCTTATGCGCCAACGTGCTGGTGTCAAGTACATCTCTCTTGGTGGTCGCCCCCGTGAAGGTATCACACAGGCAGTTGGAGGCGTCAAGGGTACCAACAACCTTCCTTGGACCTATATCCAGGCGCTTGCTCAGTATGCGGTTCTCAACACCACCTCTTCGGCAGACGAGGTAGCGCAGCTCAACAGCACCGAGCTAAACCAATATTGGTCTTCTGTTCCCTTTGATCGCCTCGCCATTGGCTCGTCCATCAACATCAATTTCCGGGACGGCATTCGTGATGGCGACGAGACTGAAACCCCGCTGCAATTCGTCTACGAGCCAGCTGATTGCCGCATCCTATACACCAAGCAAATGACTGTTGATATCACCGCTATCTGGAAGGCAGCCGCAGATAGCACCTGGGGAGGAAAAAGCCACTGTATCGCTGGTGACTTTGGCGGATACCCTACAGCAAGCTTGTCCAAACGCGAGTTGAGCAGTAGGGAAGAGGCTCTCAGCAAGAAAATGAGGCAATGGAGGAGAGAACTTGCGCCAAAGGATTACCCATTGGACGTACGCACTGATATGCGCAAGGCTAAGATTATGGGTGACGGTATCATGTGGCCGTAACGCATCGGCATAATGTTCAACCCGCCGTGGGACCTGAAGAAGGCAATAATATTAATAAATATCCAAATGACATTCATGACTAGAGAATATCCAATCAATATGGTACAGTAGCGTAGCCATATATGTACATAAACACAATATAAAATCCGCAAACTGTATGCACATTCACTCCTTTGTCTTAGTTCCTTACCTGTACTATCCATCTAACAGGAAGTACAATCGTATCGCGATCGAAGTCGAGTCACCGGAGGAGCATGGCTATGAAGACATGAAGTAGTTACAACATGTCTGAAAGCTCAATGACAGACCAGAGCTTAGCGTCTCTGGATTTTCGCTCTCCAAGTCTAACTTTGCATTATAAAGAGCACGGGGGCGGTTTGAGGCTGCGTGGAAAGATTGTAGAAGATGCTGGTCTGGCTAAATACGAAGTCCTCATTGCTGGTGGGGCTGCTGGTGCGTTGTTCATCATCGCAACATCCTCACTATCCCAAGATGACTACCTTATTGCTTTGCGACCTCGTCATACAACCCACCCGGAGACACTGCGAGCTATAGCTTGCTATATCAGCTTTACTAATGTTAACTTCGCAGGCAGATTCCCGCTCAATATTGAGCCATTCGAATCGTAAATTCCTATAGTAACGAAGCTCTTGTCGAACACTTACCCACACAATCCAACCAGCGCTCTTATCTCATAGGAGGCACTAGACTAACAAGTGGCAATTACGCGAAAGAAGGTCTTACTTCTCACAAACGAAACATGGAGAGATGTACACGACAGCTGTCATCTTCTAGTAGTAGCATCGCTAGGTGATCACGCTATTGTTATCAGCTCGCTCTTAGAGTCGTACAGCGTTATTGGATCCGCCTAGGTTCGATCACGACTACAAACAAACCACTTTAGGGAATGTTTCTCGCTGCCAAAGAGCAGGTCGGCATTAGCGCGAGTGTTATCAACGAATACTTCACGGAACAGCTCTTACGAGAGAAAAACACAATTCCGGCTCAAACTAGCAAGCAGATAAAGACCAGGCTGCAAATCGTAGCATCGCAGATGCAGGTAGATGTTGTATATAGCGAGAATGGCATAATAGGAGACTAGCTTTGGAGGACCCATTATTCAAGATAAGCGGCACGTTTCACGGAGGCTATTGATCTAAAGTCGTCCATTGAGAAAACGCCCAGGAATTGTCAAAGTAGCCATTACGATTGCGACCTTGGATTTGCCGTTCGTTGTTGGCTGCACATTACCTATCAACGGACGCACAATGGTGACAACGAACACTGGACCAACTCTGTTACTTTTGCTGTCCGAGATGCTGGACGAGGGTATTCGATTAATCAAGACTACTGTCACCCAGGTTCTTCTTCTTTCCAACCGCATGTCTTCAGATTACAACAGAATCGACCACGGAGGGCAATCGTTGTTGGGTAGTGATGCTGTTACCACCCCCTGGATTGATCGCGTGAAGCACCTCTAGTTATGGCGGGTATGGGATCCTAGTCGTCATGTCGGATGCGGAGGACTTGGGCCGTTCTATGTAGCATAAGCCTTCCAAGCCACTAGCGCTGCAATCGACGGAATGTTGACAAGTTCCCAATCTAGCATAAACACCAAGATGTTTCAGAAGTCTTTTGCCGCTCCGCGACATTATCCAAATAGCATTCGCCGGAGTCGACCGTAGATTGGTAGGGGAATCCATGCACATGGCTGCACGCCGTTTGGAGCAAAAGGGTCTCTGTCCACTAAGCGACTTTGGGCGTAGCGTCGATGAGGCTGATTTTTAGCGACCCACGTGGCGACTACTGTGCCATTGGACACAAAATCCCATCTTACTCCAGTCACGCATCGTGAGAGGAGCCAACAGTTGGCTGCGCACATGGCTCCGAGGCTATCCAAATCCCTGGACCAGGCGGAATGCCACGGCAAAGTTCCCCATCGTGACCTTTCTCACTACAACGCATCGTGATCCACACACACGCCCACGGTGCAATATGACAGGCGGTGAAAGCTTCTCAGTAGCGGCATTTGTCCGAGCGTGAGGCTAAACCCAGTATTATCGTGTTACCCTCCTTATCCTTCGCCTTCAGTTTCACGATACGTCCTTTTTTCCCCGCGTCGTCTCTGGGGCTTTCCCCTCTCCACATTCCTTCCATTTTGTTTCCCGTCTGCGTGCGCGCTACCCTCTTCGTCCTTCGTTCCTTAGCGAGAGCCGTCAAATGAGCGGCAGACTCACAGGCAGTTGTCTGCCACCCTCAAGCAGTTTACCACCCGCCCGTTTGCTAGTTTCCCTGCCAGAAGCACAAATTACCTCGGCGCTGAAGCATTTGCGGGCCTTGTATTGTCCCGTACGCTTACCGACTGTCCTTTCCACACCAGTATCCAAGCGAGATCAGCAATCAATCACGTCGCCGCCAGCTCTTGTTGATTCCGGCTATGCTTCTCAAGACGAGGACGAAGACGATCAAAAGACGAGTCTGGAGGAGCTGACCGCCGCTCTACGTGCTGATCCATTCGAACGCACCTTCACCACCCAATGGCTAAATTCGCTTCTCGCGCGTTCCGAGGAAATGATCATGGACGAAGACACTCGCGAGAGCATTGTCGACGATGCTGCCTTTATTCTTTCGAGTCTATTCGAATCCAGCAACCGTGACGAAGACGAGGCACTCACTCGCGATTTCAGCTTCTCCATGCCCTCTGGAGAAGCAGTCCACGTCACACTCAACGATGCGCCGCTCTCAAGTACGGACCACACCGCCGTTGGCCTGCAATCCTGGGGCGCCAGCATCGTCCTTAGTAGTATGATGTGCGCCGATCCCAAGCGGTTTAAACTGGATCCATCAGACCTCGCGCCCGCGCCCAAGATTACCGAGTTGGGCGCGGGAACCGGTCTCGTCAGTCTGGTCCTAGCAAAGCTCCTTCCCTCCATCAACATTCCCCATGGCGACATCGCCGCAACTGACTATCACCCCGCCGTGCTGGAGAATTGCAAACTCAACATCGAAACCAACTTTCCCTCGAGCTGCACACATGCATCACCGCCCGTGTCGACTGCAATGCTAGACTGGGCACAGCCGCCTCAGGCGCTGAAAGCAACGTCCAATCTCCTCATCGCGTCCGACGTCGTCTATGCACCTGAACATGCTGCTTGGCTACGCGACTGTGCTGCGCATATGCTGACTCGGGATGGCACCTTTTGGCTAATGGTCACGGTGCGCAAGACGGGCAAGTTCGAAGGCATTCCCGACACTGTCGAGTCAGCCTTTGTTCCTGAAAAGTGTCCCAAGAATGCAGGTGGTATGGCTTTCCGCATACTGGAAAAGGAGTTTGTTGAGAAGAGGAGGGGTATTGGGAGGGGCGATGAGAGCGGATACAATCTGTATCGGATAGGATGGGCATAGATTACGATGGACATAGACGGGTCATGCGGCGGCGTTTCTGGTTCATGCTGTCTTACGTGCGTAGATCGATGCCATGATCTTTAGAAATGAGCGGGCACTATCAACATGTTGTTGCTTGGCGATTAGACCGGTGCTTAAGTAATTAGATCATAGAGGATCCAGAGAGGGGTAACTTGTATTGCTCGTCCATAATCTTTGGTAGAATTTGATCAAAACATTACACTTGCAGTACCCATGACTCATCCGTACTGAAAACCCCTCCAATCATTCTTCGGGCGGGTAGACTACAATACGGTCAATATCCGCACCCTTGATATCCTTGCCGTTGTAGAGACCACCAATCGTAATAGTGTTGTGACTTCCCTTCTCCAGGTCAAGCATGAGCGGCGTGCTCAGAATAATTCCCTTGTGGGTATCCCTCTGGTACAAGGTCTGGAGCTCCTCAGTCTTGTTGTTGACGATGACACTGGAGATACGACGGAGCTGCCAGGTTCCATTGATACGATCGGGAGTGCCACCGGGTTGGTCACCAAAGCCCATATCGTCTGTATTTTGATAGTAGAACGAGACCCACTGAGGCTTGCCGCTGCCTTCAATATTATGGAACGTGACTTTGCTGTCGTTGCCATAGATGCCAGTGACAATGACTTTGTCGCTTGCAAACTTGGCTTCCTGGTGCCAAGCATCTCCAGTCGTTGTTGCATCCTTGTTATAGTAGGCAGTGCCTTCGATGGGTGTGACTTCCCCAGTTTTCACATCCAGATCGTAAACATCATGCCATACAAGTTCAAGGGTTTTTTCTTCCTCATTGATCTCAAGTGGAAGCCAGATGTACCTGTTCATGGTTAGCACTCTATCCTTCTCGATTCACAGCTTTCAGGTTTCCTGCCTTGATTCCCACAACGAGACAGAATCCCATTGGTCCCCCATGTAGATGTAGGTCGTCTTCTTGGTACCGTTGATACGGAGATTGAAGCCTGACTGGGAGTTGTACGTGCGCGTATTCAATGGCGCAATCATGAAGGGCTGCGACCACGGACCAGAAAGGGAGTCTGCGCGGAATGCAACCACATCTTGGTAGAGTTAGAGTTTTTTTTCACGCACCGAGAGAACAGCAACTTACTATTTGGGCGATAACCCGTCTTATGCGACATAAGGGCGAAGTAGCTTTGATCTGTCTGTACGATATCGGGAGCCTCTAGATCGTACTTGTCGAAACGGTGGATGACCTTGTCAAGGGCAGTTATATTCTCATTGTAGGATGTGAGGTAAACGTCGCGTCCTTCGCGACGGTCACCATTGGAGTAAAGGGCGTATGCACGCCCATCTTTTTGGTCTACAAACATGCCGAAATCTTGCGACCAGTTGCCGAGAGGCGCTGTAGCATCGACGAAAGTATAGGGTCCGGTGATGTTGTCGGAAACCGCAAACCCTTGGAGCAACTCGCCGTATGTCGAATTGTCGGCATGCCACCACATCTGCAAGTCATTAGTTGAACCAAGGAGAGAACATATGCCAATGCCCTACATGGTACTGATTGGTAGCCTTGCTATATACGACTTTTGGTCTCTGGATGATGTCTTTCTTCGAAATATAAGGATGGTCGTCGATTGGGGTCAATGCTAAACCGTGGGGTTCCCAAGTTGCAAGATCGTCGGAGCTGTAGACGCTCACACCACCGCCTTCTTCTTGACCTTGAACTTTGTATTCTCCAAACAAAAAGAACTTGCCAGTCTCAGGATCTACGGTCACACCGCCTGCGTGCGCATTGACAAGTGAACCATCTGTTGCTCTCCATCGGGCTCCTGGAACAATCCATTTAGCAGACGTAGTTGCAGAAATCAACACGAGACGGCAAAACAGCTTGCTGAACCCCATTGTAAGGTCGTGGTGAGTGGGCTTGGATAAGGACGCTGCTGGGCACAACGGCTTGCTTGGACTTCATATAATAGCCGGTCAAACTCCACAACTATTTCCCAGCCAAGCGATTGCGGGGGTTAATAGCCCGAATCCACAACAACGTGAACCCCAGAAGAGGCTGTGTGGGGCTCCGCACTTCTTCCGGCAAGCGATCATCGCATTTCTCCAAGTTTTGGCATTGCGCTATTACCGCATTCCGCTATGGCTGACTGTGGTGTCAGAAAAACCAAGACGACAAGGCCCTTTGTCCAGTGAGGGAACGCCTGAACAGCCAGGCGGGCCGCAGATAGCACCAGTTCTAGCAATCGTTCCGTATGCAACCGGGCCATCGTTTCTTTGGGTATACGGGCCAGTGTTGCTACAATCTTCTATGTACAAGGCAGTTAACGTGACTCGGGGTAGCTCGAAAGTGGCATTCGCTTGCCAATTGTTGACGTCATGTTTACCACCAACGACTTGCCTCACTTGCATAACTGCATAGCTGCGTAGCTGCATAGCAAAGAAGGTGTGCCTTCTTCCTAGGTAAAGGCTGTGAATCAGGCTGTCTGGTTCATATTTCTCATTCAGAAAGTAAGCTGGGCTGCAAAAGATTGACTGTAACGTTCAGAGTGGATACATAGGTGCCAGCAGGCAGCCATTCATTCTCAAGCACATACTTCCATTTAGCAATCATGCAACTAGCATCAAGTTGTGGTGATCACATGAAATCGATGTGCGAAGGCGGACAGGTAGCACCATAGGTGGGCGAGATAACAATAACATCATTCGTCTTGTAGATGGTAATTGATTGGCTGGCAAACAAATATATATGTACAACGGATAAATATAGTCAGAAGAAAAAGAAGCCGTGAGGGAGCAAGCCCTGGCATAGGCCAAGCCACATCATACTTTGTCTAAAGGTCATCGCACCGGCACTGTATACAGCTTATATGCACATGGAGAACCATGGATTGAATACGATACACCTGCCGTAGCGGCAATTGGTGGGTCCAGTATAACCCTTGCCACCACAGCGTCCGAGTAGCGAGACACTGTTGCTGCTACCGTAGCCACCGCCGTAGCTGCCGTCGTATTCCCCGCTGCTCCTGATGGTTTGTCAATTACGTGAGCGATAGGAGGGTTGTGGAGAAGCCTTACTGAGTTGGGGTGGCAATGGCAGAGGTCTTGGTGATGAGAGTGGAAATGCTCAAAGTAGGGAAAGGCAGTGTGTCGTTGCAGACTGGGGTACTGCTTGGTGTGGCAGTGGTAGTGGTAGTGGTAGTTGGCGCCCCAGCTGCACCGCACTCTGGGAGTTTCTCAAGCTTGCCCTGGGGACCGTTGCAGCCTTGCTTAGTATTGAGCCTTTGGCTCTTACCGTTACCCTTGTCAACGCCCTGGTAGTCTACGCAGACCTCCATGGTCTGTCCGCAAGAGCCGCTGATAGTGGCACTGTCACCAAAGTTGGGATTGATTCCAATCAAGTCAGAGGTCAATCCAAAGGCCTTGACGTTCTCGACAATGACTTTGCGTGGAGATTTATGGCTGTTGTTGGTGCAGTCACCGCATGAGCGGTAGAGTTTACCGGCATTGACAATGGTGTAGTCGCGGATTGTCACAGTTCCAGGGCCGCTGCAATTATATTAGCGAGCTTCCTATCGGCACTGGAAAAAGAGAACCTACTTGTGCTGAACAACCTTGTCAATAGCATTGTTTGCTCCACCGCCGACAATGAGAGCGTCACCGGTGCCAAGGACAGAAATGGCATCTTCACAGACGTCACGGAACCAGACGTTGGTCAGCGTGCAGGAGCCCAGGCAGTGGACGCCCTCGAGCGCATCGGTACCGATGATAACGTTTGAAATAGAGGCTCCGTCTTGGAGGATGAAGACGGCATTCTGGCTGCCAGTGTCTTCGTCTGTGTCACACTTGTGACCACGGTCAAACTCTTTGTTGCCGAAGTCAACGGAACCGGTGATGACGCTAGCTTCTGGCAACGCAATTACGTCGCCGACACGAGTGGGAATGTCCAGGGTGTACGCAGCGGCCATATTGGCGACGAGCGAGAAAAGAGCAATTCGAGGAATCATGCTGAAAAAATGGCGAGCTGCCAATCAAAGCAATCGCGGGAAAGGATGGGATGGTGTAGAGGGATTGGAGGGCGTTTTCCCAATTAGACACAAAATTAGAAGTGGAAATAAAAACAGTACAACAGGATAGGACAGGCACAGGTGGGAATCGTACTGTCTTTAATGGTGTCGTGTCTAACCCTCTATGCGTAAGCGCTCGGTTCGCGAACACATGTGGATACCTAGATAAGCGGGTGGTGGAGTATGCGAAATTACCGCAGATGGGCTCGAATGTCACAGGCCGAGACGACGCCACAGCGGGAGTCGGGGCATGGTTTCTGTATGGGCGGATCGTTCGAGAAAAATGTGCGATGATTACTATTTTGGGACAAGTGGTTGGCAGCTGGTAGGGCTAGACCCTATGTGGTCGAGTGACTTTTCTCGCCTATAGTACGCTTGGAACGGCTCCGTAGTGACGGAATAATTAGTAGATGCCTTTGTGATACGAATTATCTCTTCGAACATCCCATAAACCACTCCAAGCCAGCGGTAGGGCAGAGTTATTCAAGTGAATGGGTTTTGCCATGATTGAAAACGGCAGGAGAAAACCTTGGCTTCGCCACGGGGATCATAAAAGATTGCTTGGCTTCAATTTAACATGGACTTGGCGTCTCGGCCAGACCTTTAAGCCTCGTTTCCGACTACGGACGGACAGCTACGAAAACCACGGTCCCCGGAAGGGACACTATACGGAAACATCTTTTGATGGCTACCGTCAATCAGTAGAGAAATGTGATTTCCTCGACGACCACATCTCATTTGGCACGCTCGCAGACAGATGGCTGTGGGCCTAGGGATGAGTCTCCTTATAAGCTTAGTACGCGCTTGCCTACATGCCAGTCCACATAATCGTCGAATAGCCTTTGCCACGGTTCAAAGTGCTTACGCGCCAGGGAGTAATATGTCACATTGTGTTTGCAACTATTTCTGCAGGCTCGAAGCTATCATGTGTGTACTTGCATACTTCAGCTTGGGTGCAGGGTAGGGTGCGGACATGCGGCGGAGGACGCACAGACGCTCGAGAAGAACATTTCAGCGGGTCGGAGTCTTGGCGTCTGGAATAATTTCCAGTAATTTCAAGTCGACACCAGCGAACCGTCAAGGCCGACACAGACCTCCACACCGCACCAACATGTCGTCGATGCGAAATGCCGTCCAGCGACGCAACCACAAAGAGCGTGCGCAACCCCTCGAGCGCGAGAAATGGGGTCTGCTCGAGAAGCGCAAGGACTATAAGCTGCGTGCCGCCGACCACCGAGAGAAGAAGGCCAAGCTCAAGATCCTGAGCCAGAAGGCTCGCGACCGCAATCCCGATGAATTTTCCTTCAAGATGATGTCGTCCCAGGTGGACAAGCATGGCCGCAAGGTGGCAGACCGGGGCAACAAGGCCTTGAGCGTCGACGTGGTCAAGCTGCTGAAAACCCAGGATGCGGGATACATCCGCACCATGATCCAGGTCACTCGCAAAGAGCGCGAGGAACTCGAGAAGAAGTTGGTTGTGGAGGAGCAGGGCGAGGTCCGGGCTATGAAGGACGGGGAGGAGGCAAAACATGGCAAACATAGGGTCTTTGTGGAGAATGAGGAGGAGCAAGAAGAATTCGATCCTGATACATGGTTTGGGCATGGTAAAAAGATTCCTAGTCGGGTGGATTCACCGACATTCGACCCTGTCGAAGACGAGTCAGAGAAAGACGAGGACCAAGCCATACAGCGGCCCAAAACACTGTCCAAGAAGCAGGCAGAGGCAGAGGAGCAGGCGCGGCGAGAAGCCAGGAAGTTCCGCAAAGACAGGGAGCGCGCGCTGGAAAGGACAGCGTCGAAACTGCAAGGGATCAAGAAACGAGAACGCGAACTGATGGCGGCAGAAGAGGAGCTGGAGCTGCAGCGCGCAAAAATGAACAACACCGTGGGAGGAGTCAACAAGAACGGCGTCAAGTTCAAGCTCCGCGAGCGCAAGCGTTGAGGACACTGCGTTGATTTGGAAACCAGGCAAAAAAGTAATCAAACATCAAAAAAACTATAGTCTCGCCGGCATCCTCATTGCGCCGTCCAACCGCAGCACCGTGCCATTCAACATGTCATTGCCAATGCATTCCACCACCAATCTGGCAAACTCGTCCGCTTGTCCTGGCCTCTTTGGAAACTCCATGCTGTTTTCCAGACTCTTCCTGACCTTGTCGCTCATCATGCGCGTCATGGCGCTGTCGAACATGCTGGGCGCTATCGTCACGGCTCGGATGCCGTACCTTGAGAGATCACGGGCGAGGGGGAGAGTCAGAGATGCAACTGCTCCCTTGGAGGCTGCGTATGCAACCTGGCCCATCTGGCCGTCAAAGGCAGCGGAGGAAGCAATCATGATGATGACACCGCGGGCGCCGTCGGGGCCCGAAGAAGGCGCAGTGGTCATGTGTGGTAGTGTCTGACGGATCAGATCTAGCGTTCCTCGCAGGTTGATGTTTAGTACGAAATCAATGCTCTCGAGGCTCAGTGGCTCGTCCTTCTTGTCGATGATTAACCCGGGCATTCCCACCCCTGCGCCAGCGACCACGCCTCCCATGTGCTTTCCTGTTTCCTTGACCCAAGCCACGGTTCCTTGTACTGCTGCAGCAATGGCCTGGGTATCCGAGACGTCGGTTTCGAAGAACTTTGCGCGGGAGCCGAGTTCAGAGACGACTTTGGAGCCATTGTCGGCATTTAGATCGAGCAGCGAGACGTATGCGCCTTGTTGGTGAAGTGCGCGTGCTGTTGCCAGGCCGAGGCCAGACACGCCGCCGCTAATGACGAATGTTCGGTCTGCGATCTTCATCTTGTGTTGCTTGATCGCCTTGCACTTGTGTCGAGTGTGCGGTGAGAGATATGGATAGGCGAGGTTTGATAGCTGCCAGAGAGAATACGAAACGCGTCGAGCGTAGTGGTGATTTTAAGTGTGTGAATGTACGTGAGAGGTCTTGTACCGCATGTGAACGGTTTCCCTAGCTGCACTACCATGTGCCTCGGTTCATCAGCCCCCCCCACTCCGTATCCGCAATTACAATGCCTGCTCCGAATCATATCAATCTCGACTTTGGCATGACGGTATTGCAGAGTGACCACCACCATCCAAGTCTTGCAACTCCCAGCGCCCAATCCCCCCTACGTTAACTGCTGCAGCGCGTAGGCAGATTGATCACGCACATCCGAATACGATACACGCATATCCC